>RHDT01000128.1:0-260841 GCA_004000165.1 Taphrina sp. SM11 | reverse complement strand
GTGGTCTAGGAGGTGGTCTAGGAGGTGGTCTAGGAGGTGGTCTAGGAGGTGGTCTAGGAGGTGGTCTAGGAGGTGGTCTAGGAGGTGGTCTAGGAGGTGGTCTAGGAGGTGGTATCGGCGGTGGTACTGGTGGTGCCATAGGGGCCGGTGGTGGAGGTGGTATAGGAATGGCCGGTACGGTCGGAGGTGGTCTCGACGGTAGAAGCAATGCCGATCTCTTGACGGGCATCACTGGAACCACAAGTCTCGAAGGAAGTGCGAGTATAGAAGGCTCAGCAGGTCTCGGATACGGAGTCAGCCTTGCAAAGAGCGACAGGGAAAAGTCGGCTTCTACTTGAGATACAAAGTTATCCTGCAGGTTCTGCACGACTACAGTAGTCTCATGCTTCGTTCTGGCAGATAGGCTACTGTCATAATCACGGTAGATTTTCATCCTGTTGTATGAAATTCACAATTACTCCCATAAGAGATGCCATTAGACCCATGCATAGTGGGTGAATATTCTTGAGACTGCACGCTGACTGGCTTGATGCAAAGGTATTGTGACCACAACTGGAGCCTCATGCGATGATGACACTGGCAGCCTTTCTCAGTCTGTTCATGACAGCTAATCCTTCATTCTCTTCCGAGATGCCTTCCATCAGGATGACTTCGACCCCTTGATCATCGAGATCTCTCAAGAGACCGAAGAGTGACCTGGCAATCAACTCGCCTGTATTGCCAAGCGATTCATCCTGTGCCCCTAATCGAAGGGACAAATCAGAGGACCATGCTTTCGTCCTACACACTACAACTTTGGCACCTGCGAGACCTTGATCGCGAATGAAGTCTTTTGTTGGAGCAAGGGCTGTGCTTTCGAAGAGAATGATGCGAGCTGTAGGGGAATAGTGTCTATACTTCATACCGGGCGTACGAGGCACTTCCTCAGCTGAGCTGACACCAGGAGAATGCACAGTGGTGTTCTCCCACCCGGGAATACTTCTGACTTGCTCGATACTGATACCTCCAGGACGTAAGATCTGAGGGGGATCCACTAGTCCATCGACAACAGTACTCTCGAGCCCCACAGAACATGAACCACCTTCGAGGATCAGAGGGATTCGGCCTTGTAGGTCGTGATAGACGTGTTGACCAGTGGTCGGGGAGGGTCTCGTGGAAGTGTTGGCCGATGGAGCTGCTAAGCACAGACCTGATTCATGAAGAAGCGCAAGTGCAATAGGATTCTCTGGCATCCGTACGGCAAATGTGTTTTGTCCACTCGTGCATATTTCGCTGATTTGAGATGTGCTCCTGTCGAGTGGGAGTATGATGGTGAGCGGCCCAGGCCAAAATTTGGAGATGATGGGATTGTAGATTGCAGGAATCTGCTGGGTCTTGCCAAGAAGATTTCTGAGTGACTTGAGGGAGGCAATGTGCAGTATCAAAGGATTATCGGGAGGTCTATTTTTGGCGGCATATATTTTCGACACTGCTTCGTTGCTCAGGGCATCGGCACCGAGCCCATACACAGTCTCTGTTGGAAAAGCAACGACCTCTTTGCCCCGGAGGACCTTGGCCGCCTCACGAATTCGGGAAGCTGTCGGCTCTTGGAGTTCCAGCAGGGGGTCTTCGTAAGGATGACTTGACGGTCGCTTCGGGACGAACGTGACATCTCCAGGATTGACCTTTAGTATCCTGGTCTCCATGAATCGCAATGTTGTCTGCAATGTCTTCAGGTGCGCTTGGAGACGGAGAATGATTGCCTGGTGCTGTCGCCAACGTCATGATGCAAAGGAGATTCTTTTTTCTGAGATGAAAGACGCAGTGGCTGTTTTTAGCCGCGCAGGAGAACCGTTGGCGAAAGATTCGAAGAGCGGCGCTGAAGTCATCATCTTCTGGAGGCATCCTTCAAAAAATATCTGGACGGGCACATCACTGGGCAAGTATCGTGCTATCCACTCCGTGAGCAGTAAGTGAGCCATGCAGCATGATGGCCAGTCGACTGACAGGGACAGAGCACTTTCAGGATGAAGCAACGGTTCTCGTCTCTCGATCTCAAAGCTACGACTGGAGAGATCAACGAGAAACTCCAGGGCACACGACTGGCAAACATCTATGACATCAATTCGCGGACGTTCTTGCTCAAGTTTGCCAAGCCGGGCGAGAAGCTAAACATTGTGATCGAGTCGGGGTATCGAGTGCACTTGACAGACTACTCGCGCGAGACTGCCACAACACCCTCGAATTTCTGTGCAAAGTTGAGAAAGCACGTTCGGACAAGAAGGATCACACATGCAAAGCAGTTGGGCACAGACAGAGTGCTCGTGCTAACTTTCGGTGGTGGCGAGGATAATGCTGATCCAGAGAGATCATACTACATCATCCTGGAATTCTATGCCGGGGGCAACGTCATTCTGACAGATGGTTATCACAAGATTATCTCGCTACTTCGTGTCGTTGGAGAGGACGAAGGACAAAAAGTATCCGTTGGAGAGACCTATGACTTTGCCAGGCGAGTGGTGACCGAATTTGTGCCCATCACTCGAGCTACTCTGGCATCCGTGATTGAATCGGCAAAATGGGGATCAATGGCCACGAGAGAAGATGACGCAGACGACGATCTGCCTCGGAATGCACTTCAAACCAAGAAGGCAAAAGCCAGCAAGAAAAAGGAGAAGGGTGCGGGGACGATCAAGAAGACTCTCGCGACTAGTCTATCACAATATGGCGCCGCACTTGTCGAGCATACCATCTTGTCCGCAGATTTGGTTCCATCCGATTCCCTGTCCACCATAAACACTACTGGACCTCAATTTGAAGCACTTCTGAGAGGATTTGAAGCCGCAGATGCCGTCGTACAACGATGCAGTACAATCACCCCAGGCTACATCATTGCAAAGCGTGACGGTGATCATGAAGTGTATGATGATTTTCAGCCTTTCCTGCCGCTACAAGTTGCAAACAATCCGGCGCTGACTACTATTGAGGTTGAGACCTATAACGCTTGTGTGGACAAGTTCTTCTCTTCATTGGAATCCCAGAAACTTGAGCAGAGGATACGAACACAGGAAACATTGGCTGCAAAGAGAATTCAAGCGTCAAAGGATGAGCATCAGAAGAAGATTGACGGGCTGATCTCAACTCAAGAAACCTCTGCCAAGAAAGCCGCAGCCCTCGAGGGCTCCCAAGGACTTGTGGATGAGGCAATCACTGCCGTAAACAATCTCTTGGAACAAGGTATGGACTGGATAGATATCGAGACGTTGATCCGAAACGAAGCGAAGCAAGGAAACACAGTAGCACAGGTGATCAAGCTACCTTTGAAACTCGAACAAAACAGAATGACTGTACACGTCATGGACCTGGATGATCTGTATGAAGACGACGTTACAGATAGTGGAGACGAGACCGAGTCCACAGACGACTCTGAATCTGACTCGGACTCGGACTCGACATCCTCGACTTCGTCCTCATCCGTGTCTCGAAAGCCACAGGAGACAGATAGTGACATGAAGAGCAGGAAGGACACATCTCGGTCTTCAGAGGGGTCTGTGATGAAAAAGAAACATGTCGAAATTGACATTGACCTCGGCCAAACAGCCTATGCGAATGCCAGGCAATATTACTCAGTGAGGCGGACTGCGATTTCCAAGGAGGACAAGACATTGCAGGCGTCCAAGCGGGCTCTCCGATCCACTCAGCAGAAAATTGAGAAAGATCTCAAGAAGAATTTGAACGCTGAAAAGTCGTTGATGCGACAGATCCGGAAGACCTACTGGTTTGAGAAGTTTCTGTGGTTCATCTCCTCAGAAGGTTACCTGGTCCTTGGAGGACATGATGCGCAACAAAACGAGCAGTTGTTTCGTCGGTATTTTCGCAGAGGTGATATCTATGTTCACGCTGATTTGAACGGGGCAGCTTCTGTCATAATCAAGAATACTAAAGCTGATCAACCTATTCCTCCATCAACATTGTCACAAGCAGGGACACTATCCGTCGCCACTTCTCAGGCATGGGATTCCAAAATGGTCATCTCTGCCTGGTATGTCAATTTCGACCAAGTCACAAAGACGGCGCCAACGGGTGAATACCTGACAACGGGATCCTTCATGATCAGGGGAAAGAAGAACTTCTTACCCCCTGCAAAACTGGAACTTGGCTATGGTATGCTCTTCGTTGTCGACGAAACCTCACGGGATCGTCACATCAAGTCGAAATTGAGCAATCTACAAGAAGAAAGAAAGCTCGAGGAACCAGTTAACGAAGCTGAAAGCAAGAAAGATATTGTAGAGCCACTGGCGAATCATAAGCCAGAAGCCGCGGAAGTGTCTGAGACCCTTGAGACAAAGGAAGAAAACTCAAATGTGGATACACAGGATGAGCTTGACACAGCTGCAAGCGGTGAAGACGAGCCCACGTCTGAGGACACACCTGTTCTGTCGACTCATGGGACCAAATACGATCTCGATGACTATGGTCATGACGAGGAGCAAGACATCAAGGGAGCATTTTCGGGCAAGGCAAAACACATGACCGCAAAGGAGAGACGGGAGGCAAGAAAAGCTCGAGCTGGTGGATCTATTCCAGAGAAACAGTCTGGGATAGCAGGTGCCGAATCTCTGGCAGAGGTACTCACGGCTGTGAGTGATAAGATCGGCAAAGCGACCAATTCGAGCACGCCTCCAAAAGAAAAGGAAAGACCTGTGCAACTAACTCGAGGTCAAAAAGCTAAGAAGAAGAAGATGGCAAAATATGCCGACCAGGATGAAGACGACAAAGCCCTCGCACAAAAATTGCTTGGAATCCAAATCAAGAAGGAGGGTGAAGCGCAGTCGGACTCAGACGCAGAAAGCAAGACAAAAGCTGCTACCAAAACGAATGAACAGGTGAAGACCAAGCCCAAACCAAGACAGAACCCGGAAGTAGCACAAATTCTGAAAGATGAGGGCATCGCACAATTGGACGAGGATGAGCAAGAGATGATCACACCACTGGATATCTTCATTTCTCAGCCCATGGCAGAGGATGTGCTCATCGACGCCATTCCTACATGTGCTCCATATGCCGCCATGGCACGCTTCAAATACAAGTGCAAGCTGCAACCAGGGTCCACGAAGAAGGGCAAGGCTCTCCGTGGTGTCGTGAGCAATTGGACCACATCGGCTGTTGACGAAAGTTTGCAAGACAAGGAGGCACTCTGGCCCAGAGAGCGAGAATTACTCAAGGGCCTGAAGGATCAGGAGCTCGTGAGCCCGGTAGGTGTGTCCAAGGTCAAGGTGTCCATGGGCAAAGGCGAGCTTGCTGTGAAGAACAAGGCGAAGAAGGGCAGAGGCAGGAAATAGACATGACTATGCCCACGTGCCTGGAAGCCGTTGCACAGAAAATGGGGTCCCTCACCAATCAGGCAGCGGCACTCCAGTGACAGGAAACGGCAGAGGATCGGCAGCCTGGCAACCGTTGCACAAACACTCGCGCCTCTGACATTTTCCCGCTTTCGCTGCGAGAGCAACAACATTGAGGATCGAATCACAACCATACCTAATACGAACACCATCGCTCCTCTCCTCATTTGCCTCCTGCTTCAGCAGCATCTTGCTCGTTCCAATGCACCTGTCTTGCGAGTCTTCTCATCACTTTGATATAGTTCGATTGCCGGCGCACGTCTGATTGCGCCATGCAGAACATGTCTACAAGGTCGCTGACACCTACGAGCGGCAATCCGCAGCGAAGAGCACAATTGGAAGCGTCTTCTGGCCATGCGAACAAGCTCGTTCCGAAGCAATGGCAGTTACGCTCGGATGCGACCTCTCAGCAAAAGGTGTGGGTTCCTGCTGTTGAGCGAAACACTGCATTCCCACTGCGCAATTCCTTCGTGGGTGCCGAGCCAGTGCTGCGACCCGCGAGGCGCAACAGTCAGCAGAGACCTCAGCATGCTATTATTCGTGCGACAACCACAACGACACAGACTATAGGAAAACCCTATGCCTATGGAGATGTGCAGCCGCCCTTGGTCCGACACACTTCCTCCCCTGTGACCGTCGTGACGGTGACGCAGGGTCCTTCCCGTACTGTGGATGAAACCTCTGGAGTAACACTGTCTGTGAACAGAAATCAGGGGACAGAGACATGGGACATGCTCTCGGTCAGCCCAAGTCTTGACCTCATCAGCGACTACTCGATCGAAATCGAGGACGATGAATATCCAAGGGAGCCGCCTCGTCATTTACCGCCATCCTTACCGCCTATACCTTCTCTACCACCTCCTTTGGAGGTTCAGAGCGTTCGATACGGCAAGCCAAGGAATCTCTCAGAGCTTGATGCAAGAAATCACAGAAGTGTCAGTGCGGATAGTGCCACTAGTGAGGACCATCTAGACCCGTTTGCGTACTCTGACTGCCTGACCCAACCTCCTACAAGGCAGCTAGAACGTTGTGAACCTGACGCTCTACCTCGTAATTCCATCCGGAAATCTTCTCACCAGAAGAGCGCCAGCCGTGTTAGACTGCTGCCTCTTCACCTCAATCAGACACCTTATTTGACGAAGGATAGACCGGTGACTGACGACAGGACGGCCACTATGGCCATCCCTGCCGATATCGTCACGATCCATTGGCTCCTCCTGGTAGTCTCCATCGCGTTCCCGCCAATGTGGCTCGTTCTTGCATCGGGCGCATTCGATTCACTTCTGCACGTCCCGAGGACCGACAATGTCGCTTCGCTGAATCAACAAGAACTCTTTGAGCACCGAAGGATAAGACGAATCAAGCAAATCTCGGCAGTTCTGGGCTGCACATTCTGGACATTCTGCCTCACGGGATTTGTTCTTGGCGTTGTCCTGCTATAGGGCCAGCTTCTCTTCTCCCTACTTAGCGTCGGCATCGATGTATATATACTCGTCTGTAATCAAATTCATGCAAGACATGTCTCGGCAGATACCCACATGATTCTCGAGACTGATGAATTGTAGCATCTAGAATAGTTTAATCCATCTCACAGTCCCTTTTGCTCGCCTTGTAGTCGATCAATGCCTAACAACGAGCGACATTTTGTGCATCGCTCCATAATTATGGGGCTTATCCCAGTCGCCGGTCATTCAGTCTCTAATCTAGTGACAAGTGCTGTGGCTGATTTGGTGGAGCCGGTGGGCTGTCCTGAAGGATGATGGTATAGACAGCCGCAGAGCTCAAGGACGAGTGAAATCATTAATTTCGAGCTTGCGAGGTTAGACCTGCGAGACAAAGACGTTTGACTCTGGCTTTTGCTACTTTACTGTCTCTACTTGCGCGACAAAATACTCGTAATTTCCTCACCTCAGTCTGTGCGACACCATTGTCATTTCGGAGTGTCCATCTTGCATGATTAGCCTCAAGTTTGTTCCATTTCAGGCACATATCGCTGCAGAGTTCTGGCAACTATTGAGTCAGAAGAAGATTGATGAAGCGAAGTTGAGTGATGATGATTTGCGCATCTTGGCAACCTACACGACATCTGCCAGTAAAGTACCTTCGATGTCGGCGCGACTGGACCTCAATCAGCAGGCTTTCCATGTGACTGAGTATGTTGACGATGAGAAACTGGGGCAAAGCGACAGGTAAACTCATCTGCATAGGTCGGTCGTTCAGGAAGAGTATATCGCTCGCGGGATCGTTCGAAACACAAATACTCTCGAGGATTTCAAGGCGCTGGACAAGAATGAATTTCTGAATGAGCTGGCAAGAGTGCTCATGGAAGACATCACCTCGGGAGCTGCAGAGGCAGAACCTTCCCTTTTGGTGACCTTTGCGCTATTGAGCTTTGCAGACTTGAAGAAATATACATATACCTACTGGATGGTATATCCCGTCCTTCCCACGACATGGCACTGTGACTCTGCTGCAACCCTCGAAGTTCGTGAGATGGAGAGACTGGATCAGTCGATTTCTTCTTGGCGCAAGACGTCAGAGTCTACGCAGTGGGGATTCTTTGTCTACCACTTGGACACTCACGAGACCTTTCTCCTAGGTGAATGGCAACAGGTCCCTCGAGACTCACGCGCCTTTGGATTCATTGATCCATCAAATTCCGGAATGTCACTGGGTTGGCCAGCACGGAATCTGCTAGCCCTGATCTTCTCCAAGTTTCACCTGACCAAGATCAATCTTCTATCGGTTCGCAGTGCCCAGGCTGCAATGCTCTTCAAGAATTGTGAGATTGATTCCTCAATGCTGGGCGCCGATGGACAGCCGCCGAAACCGACTGGGTGGGAACGAAACAATGCAGGGAAATTGGCACCTAGGTTTGTGAACCTCGGATCTGTCATGGATCCGGCCAAATTGGCGGATGATGCCGTAGACTTGAATCTCAAGCTGATGAAATGGCGGATTGCACCGGACCTAGATTTATCTGGAATCAAGGATTGCAAGTGTCTACTGCTTGGAGCTGGCACTCTAGGCTGTTATGTTTCACGACTGCTGCTGGGTTGGGGTGTCCAGAAGATCACACTCATCGACTCTGGCAAGGTCAGCTTCTCGAATCCTGTCCGTCAGCCACTCTTTCGATTCGAGGATTGTCTCGAGAGCGGCAAGGACAAAGCTGAAGCTGCAGCGCAGGCGTTGCGTGAGGTCTACCCCGGAGTCAATGCAAAAGGTCATAAATTGAGTGTTCCGATGATTGGCCATCCATTTCTCTCAGTCAATGATGGAGAAGAAGATTACCACAAGCTCGAGTCCCTGATTGACAGCCACGATGCCGTCTTCTTGCTCATGGATTCGAGAGAGTCTCGATGGCTACCGACGGTCATGTGCGCAGCGAAAGGCAAACTGGCCATCAATGCAGCGCTAGGATTCGATAGCTATGTGGTCATGCGCCATGGAGTGCCATTGAGCGAAGCGACTGATGAAGTGGACACTCCCGTCTCGCGGGAATCCCGACAATTAGGTTGTTATTTCTGTAACGATGTGGTTGCACCCACCGATTCGACCTCTGACAGAAGCCTAGATCAGCAATGTACAGTCACCAGACCAGGCCTGGCAGCTCTGGCATCCGCCACCGCCGTCGAACTCTTGGTCTCGATTCTCCAGCATCCATTGAAGGCAGAGTGCCCGGCACCCAAAGTGTCAGACTGCACCACTGATTCGTCCTTGTCTGATCGTTCAGATACGAGGAATCAGGCAGAGACCGTATTGGGAAGTGTGCCACATACCGTACGTGGGTACTTGCGCTCATGGAGCACAAAAGTACTGCACGGCCACGCATATCCAAACTGTTCTGCGTGTGGATCTGCCGTCGTGGAGGCATTTCAGCAGGGTGGGTGGGACTTTGTTCGACAGGCAGTCAATGAAGCCGGATTTGTCGAGAGACTCTCGGGTCTGAAGGAAGTCCAAGATGGCATCGAGGGAATCAATGTCGACTGGGACTCTGAGGAGGAAGACGAGGATGTCTGATGGGACGGCTTTTTTTCATTTTACATAGATTTAACCTTTTAAAAGAAAGTCAATATAAATGCTCATGAACCAGAGGCTACCGAAAATCTTGCTAGGCCGACCGATGACCCCGACACGAATAAACCTTTTTTTTCTATAACTCTAAAGATGAAGTACCTTCTCATAAATACATCTATACAATATCGCCACGATGCTCTTCCGTCTGGAGCCTCTTCTCGTCTGCCCTTTGACGTTTGGCGCGGAGTGCCTCGTCAAAAGCTTGTCCTGTGCCCTGGTGTTCTGGCCAGGTGAGTGTTTTCCTGAGATACTTGAAGACATAGACGAGAATCAAGAGGACCGGAATCTCAATCAAGGGTCCGACGGTGGCTGCGAGTGCCTGTCTCGAGTCGATTCCGTAGGTGGCAATGGCGACTGCAATGGCGAGTTCAAAGTTGTTTGAGGAGGCCGTGAAACTCTGGGCGACGGCGAGGGGATAGGTGAACTCCAACTTTCGACAGAAGGCGAGGGTGACGAAGAAGGTGATGGCAAAGTAGACAATCAGGGGCGCTGCAGTCCTCGCCACGGCGACAATTTCGTCGACGACGTGCTTGCCCTGGCTCGCAAAGAGGATGATGACGGTGAAGATGAGTCCGATGAGGGAGAGAGGGGAGATCAGGCGGATAAAGTGTCGGGCATAGCCCTCCTCGCCCAACAACCGACGCAGGAGGATGCGTGAAACCACGGCGGCGGCGAGGGGAATGCCGAGAAAGACGGTGACGGAGAGAGCCACCGTGCTGTACTCCACCTGAAACCCATCGTCTGTCGTGCCTGCTGGGACGAATTTGGTGATGTAGAGGATGGCAAAGGGCGCGTAGAGGACGATCTGGAGGATGCTGTTGAATCCGACCAAGACTGCGCAGTAGTCGTCGTCGCCCCCTGCCAGACCCGTCCAGATGAGGACCATGGCGATACATCTTGCCACCCCGACGAGGATCAGACCTTCCCTCAGATCCCGCTGATCTGGCAAAAACGCCCAGGCCAGGCCGACCATGAGCAGCGGCGCAAAGATCCAATTGACGACAAAGGAAAACGCGAGCTGATGCCAGATCCGACGGAGGGAGAGGAGCAGATGGAGTTTCTCATACTGAATCTTGCAGAGGATGGGATACATCATCACCAAGAGACCCACGGCGATCGGCGCCGAGACGTCGATGAATGTCGACTGGTTCAGCACTGTCGAAATGTTGGGGACAAAGTAGCCCAAGATGACACCCAAGCCCATTGCCAACAGAATCCATAGCCAGAGGAAGCGATCGAGCCAGGAGAGTGCCTTGATGGGACTCGACACGGTGTCGATGGCAGCCGGCTCAGCATACCGCACCGGTTCCCGTCTGTCTCCTGCTGCTGCTGCTGCAGAGGGACCACCGTGAATCTCATCACCGATTGCGAGTTCAGAGGAGGAAGCAGATGGCGTCATGGAGCCTGGCTCCGACCCTGTCGTCCTCGTCGTCATGTCATATTCTTGCTTCCCTCTGGGAGTCTTGGCATGCGTCGTCGTGTCACACCCATTCGGTGACCGGCCCCTTCGTTCGCCGGCAGCCATCAGTCGATAGATCCTACTTTTCTCCTTTGATTCGAGTAAACGACCTTTTCGTTCTTCTTGGAAATTCGTGCAAAAGATCCTACCGTTTGTTTGGTTCGTGAAAGGTTGCTTGTCGTCAGACTCTCAACAGATCACGTCTCTTGCCATCGACAAGAGACAAGATGTCGACAAAGCATGCCACCCCCAAAAGTTTCGCGGACTTGCTTACAAGGACACATCTCTCTCTCTCTCTCTCTCTCTCTCTCTCTCTCTCCACACACACAAAAAGAAGATTCGCCTCCAGAAGTTGTCCGGATGGGCGGCCGACCCGAAAGGAAAAGAGCAGATCTACGACCAATCAGCGCCGCTCAAGGACATGCTTTTCTTCTCGCTACGGGAAAAGTCTCCGCCCTGCAAGCCCGTCGATCGCCCGCTCAGCTCGAGCACAAAAAGACATGTCGATGGAAGAGAAGCTTCAGAGGAACCTTTCATCTCAACATGTCAATTCATCATTACCTGCACCATGCATCTCACACAGCTATAAATACCTGCCTGTCGTGCTCGAGATGGAATAAATTCTTCTTTGTATATCTAAGCTCTTCCGTGAGGTCGTTTATTCTTCTAATCCATAAATCTCCATGCACAGATCCCGGGGAAATGAACTACCAAAATTGCGAGGTTGACGTCTCTGCTTGCTATCAAAATGCAAGCCAATTCCTTCTCTTGCCTTTTTTGTATTCATTTATGATTGATGAGACATCAATGCGCCAAAGCATGTCTAACAAGGACCAGACACGCATTGACATGCTTTTCTGGTGTTGCCAGGGGGCTGAGTAGGGACTATCTGCTCGTCATACAATGTCATGTCGGTTTTCAGTCTAGCACCAGCGACCCTATAGATAGAAGCGACGTGACCCGAAAATCCACTGTCACACCCTGGCAATCAATCCGTGTGAAATCAATCTGACGTGTCCGTCAGAAACAACGAGTCATCATCGCCCAGGCTTCAGACGGTGGTGGCGTGGCGAGGTCATATCTCTGGCCTGTCGCAGCGGCATGCACGAGACCGTGCAACGTGGCAAAAGCATCAGCGGCGACTCTAAAGGTTCCCATACGGGTTGCCTGGAACATGTTTAGGCAAATCTGCTTTAGCGTCAAGGCAAAGTCGATCTCTGTGATGATGTTGCGAGACGTGGACTGCGCGAGACTGGCGACTGCAACGGACTCGCCGAGTTCCTTCAAGGTATCGAGGAACCCCTGGCGTGCGAGAGAATGCTCTGGGGACTGAGAAATATGTACACCATAGGTCGTCGTGAAGCGCAGGAGTCGCCAGATATCCACCATGACCTGAACGATGCATGCACATCCGACAGAAGACTCTGTCGCCATGAAATTCGCTCCTCTGGACCGCGCAAGGTCCTGATATTGAAGATGTAGTTGGCTCATGATCAGCTCGCTGAACCAATTCAGCAGTAACGTGATGGGACGGTAATCCACAGACACCAAATCCTCGGAGACTACGGCAAGCACCGTTTCATGCATGATGGTCGTCCAATCTGTCGAGACAATACCTTGTATCGTCTGGACGGATGGAAGATAGAGTCGAAGATAACCGAGCTGTTGCACGGTGCTTGTGATGTCCCACATGGAAGATGCAGAATTTGTCATCAATCGTTGTGTGCGAGCGCAATCGAGCATGACATTCATGGCGAACCTCAGCTGCGACTCGCGTGTGCTAATCTCTTGATTGTACGTCGGACCTGTGAGCGGATTCTGCCTATCGCTCTGGACAGCGCGTTCATGATGGATGTAGAGGGCCTTCCAGTAACTCAACTCTCGGATGTTCGAGAGCAGGCAGGTGGAGAGGAGTACTGAAGAGACTTCATTCAGGTTATTTGGTACACGGTATGAGTTTAGTAGTTGGTGAATGGCATCGACTACAGGCGATTCCGTGTTTGCCGATGTCGTGAGACACGCGTTCTGCCAGTCTTCGGCAGTCTCTGCGTGCCAGATCAACTCGTCTACCGGCAAATTGTGCCTCATTTCGACAAAGTTGATGAGGTTCGGAGTGCAAAAGACACAAGAGGTGATGCCATCCACGACCATGTAAAGAAGAGCCAGGCGTTTGAAGGTTTCATATTTGACCCACTCCAGCCAACGCTGATGCAAGGTCTCGGGAGGTTTGGGCGCTGTTGCAACAAGGGCCCTGCCTATGCCAAGTTGGCGAGCAAATTGTAGAGACTCCATCAGCAGATTGCGCGAATCGAGAGAGCGGTGTTGGTCGAGCTGTGCGAAGCTGAATGCACTGAGGAGCAGTACTTCTGTGATGACGTCGAAGGATCGAGGATCGTTGTGTTTGAGGGTGACGAAGAGTTGACGCATGGATGACCATTCTTCCGTGTAGATGCATTTTGCCGTGTTCCTGATCTCCGGGTCTGTCGAATGGAAGCCGCCTATACTGACCATGGCCCGAATCAAGCCCGACCCACGTCTATCCGGATTGAAAGTGGGGACATGTATGACAGGGACGGAAGTGGCGAAGCACTGAAAGTATAGAGCCAGACAGAGTCGCTGGGTCTCGGCACTCAGAGGTGTCATGGAGTGCTGTCGTGTGGGAGTCGTCTCTATGGGCATCGATGGGAGTCCATCCGCAGATTTGCGTAGAGAAACTTTACGTACTGTCTGATGAAGATTCCTCTCATGCCTATCACGTAGATCCTTTCGGCCGAAAGTCTGGTGACAGATGGAGCATTCATACGGCTTCACATTTTCATGAGTTCGATAGTGTCGCAAGAGATGCTCCTTGCGAGTGAAGGAACCTGGACATTTGTCGCATGCTAGCAAGAGTCAGAACGACAGCTTTGGGGCATCGTTGCCCATTCAGACCGCAGGCGCGCCATGAACAAGAGACTGATGGAAGTATTTACAGAAGGGATGATTTGTGGACGCATGGCCGACCTGCATGTGTCGCTCGTCGTCGTACCGCAATGCAGCATTCATTGGCAAGATGTGTAGCATGACCACGAAGAACAAGGAAGATCGGCCGATGCAAAGGCAAGCATGATCGACTTTGTCGAATACCCAGAGTCAAGTCTTACTTACAGCCTAGACTCCGATCGCTTCGATTGAGTAGCGACGTTCTCAGAGTGTCTGTAAAGGTCTGTCCAGGAGAAGAGGGAGGAGGAAATGACGTCCTAAGAGACGGGTCAGCTGAAGCCTGAAGCTGTCTGGTACCAAGCTCAGGCCCATGTTGAGGTGGTGGTGGGTGGTGGTGGTGGTGCTAGGATGGGTGCGGAAACCCGTCGGGGATATGATCGGCACCTGCTGCCAATGGAGCACCTGCCGAGATCGCTTGCCTATCTCCGTGTGAAGCCTGGCCCACTTCACCAGCTAGTTACTCTGCTCCCTCCATTACACAATCCAGACGAACATCCCTCATGGACGCTACCCACTCAACTCCTTCGTCCTCTCATTCGCTCCTGCAACGATTTGGCGCCTCCCCTAATTTGCCCCGCTCAATGGTTGGCCGCCAGAGCAGGGCATCAGCTGCAAATCATCCCTGCCTATGGACACAAAGTCAGGTCAGATTATCCATGAACCAGGTCGTTCAGGACAAGATTAGTTGTCCATGCATTCGTTCAGATGCCATCTCAGAGAGACAAATCAAAAGCTCCCATTGCTCTTACGCTGGGATGCCTACCAACACGAATGTAGTTCCACGTGTGGCACTCTCTGTGCCAGTGTGACGCCCAGTTATGCGCCCCGATGAGTCTCATCAGATCGGCGTCAGGCAAGCCTGATCTATGCTGCGGAGCGGCGTATCAGAAAGACGGTCAGGTGGGCCCTGGTTCTCAATCGGGCAGGTTACCAGGTTGACAGGCAAATGTCTGCGGCACACGCTATCAGTAACCTCAAGACGGCACAAACGGAAAGATGAGACTTGCAATCACAACAAGCTAGGCATGAGTGTCAAATTTGAGAAGAGTCTAGGTGCTGTCTGATTGGCGAGAAGATGGATCTTCGTGTATGGAAGGCCACAACACATGGACGGGATCAGCGTGCGGCGTATTCACATTCGCCATAAAGCCAAAGTTTGGTGCTATATGCCTGCCTCCATTGGTGTTAGAAGCCTGAATACATATGTATTTGGTCGATCCTTTCGAGAGATCATTGACAGGGATCGTCCAAAGTTGGAGTAGTAGTAGCAATGACTTTCACATCAGCAGGCCTGAGAAGCTTTTCGCGAATGTCTGAAGAACTTGTAAGAAATCACTCACGGGGGTGCCACTGGATTCTGGTACGCCGCCAGGACCTTTTGCAGAGGCGAGACTCAGGCTGAAGTGTCCTTTGGAGAAAGGCCCGTGGTAGGTCGTGATGGCTTGGTTACCCACTTCGACGCCCGTCGCGCTTCCATAGGCATAGATGAAGTCCTGCGGCGTGTCCGACTTGATGGCCCCCGTGCTCCACTTCCGGCAATTGCGGCATCGGATGTTGGCCACGAAGCTCGACCCATCGCTCCTTGAGCCTGGCAAGACTTCCGCGGTAATGGAAGCCTCCGCCAATGCAGGTCTGCTGTGTCCAGAACCCAGTCGCATGCTTGCCGTGACATTGCCGGCCGTCGGAAAGATCAAGAGCATGAGGCTGTCAGTCATCGTGGCGGAGAAGCCTAAGCCAGTGTACTGTCGAGTAGAAGGCCCTGTGATCCTGAAGAACATGTCATTCTGAGCATCGACCTCTGTCGGTAGATTGACTGCTACGCACACCTGAGGTGTGCCCGTTCCTCTATTACAGGTCGAGGCACTCTTGGTCTCAACTTCACGAGCATGAAGCGAGGGCCGACACCATGCGGCATGCATGCATGCGAGCAGTACTGCGCCAGTGGTCAGCATCATTACCTATGTACACGAAGCGTGGATGTCTTGAACGTCAAGACTGCATCCATAATGAAGGAGGCATAGACACAGGCCAAGGTTTTGTCAAACAATGATTGAAACAAAGATGATGCAATTACTGCTGAAGATTGTGTCTTGCATGATGACAGATGATATCTGTTCGACACTCACTTGTATGAGAGAGCATCACAGTTGCAAGAAGACTGTCAGTCGATGTGTAGGGTGTTCAATTGCGTACGGTAGATCAGCTTGCTAGTCAAAACCCTCAGCTGATGTGAAAAGCTTGCCTCATTCGACCAAGGGTAAATCAATCTCGTACATGCCAGTGTTGATTCAGCCTCGACATGTCAAAGCGAAGCTAGCCTAGAGACAGTACTTCATCAATCCGATGGTTGGGCCGCCCATTTCGAGCCAGTCAGCGATGGATGCATTACTCCGTTGGCTAGAGGGAGCAGAAACCTAGCTGAGAACTTCTTTTGCATGGAGCTCAGTGTGAGCTCGCTTAGCATCCAGTTTCCGAAATCTCAGCCAGTGTCCCAGAATTCGGCAAATCGCCTTATTCTCCGCAGTGTTCCTTAAATTCAAGACTCTGCAACCTGTTAGTGCACAAGTGCATTCATGCACAATTGAATTCTGTAATTTCCCTTCCACCTCTGTCGCTGTTAGCAGCTGATACAGCCTTCTATACTGACAGTACACTGGCAAGCTACGTGCTCTGGCCTTACTCGAGCTAGTGTTGTGGAGATTCCTTTCGACGTACTTTCGAAGTATGTAGCAGTAGCCGCTAAGAGAACAAGCCAAGGCATCCCATCTGAAGCTCTGATTGTCATTTGCTGGTGAACGACTTAAAATCTTGGCTCCAGAAGTTAGAGGAGTCACCTGTTCTCAGTGGAATCCTCAAACAATTCCATCCGGCCTGCCGCACGCTTCTCCACACGATTGCAGACTCGCTTGTGAGTAGAAATTGACTAAGACATGTTCTTCTGAATCCACATAGTCTGTGCCACTGAGACAGGAGCACGAGAAATTCTCCTTAACTTCACCCCGAGTGTGAGCTTGAAAAGCTTTTCTGAGCTTAGCCAGGCTTTCACCAATGATATTTTAGCTTGTCTAAAACGCCATCTTGGATTGCGGGGTGGGGCTGCCTGTCTTTAATCTCCGGGCCAATCGAATGGTTGCTTCGAGGGTTTGATAGCAGCTGTGCCGCTGTCAGCGAGCTGAGCGGCATCACATAGCTAGCTTTCTCTCCGTCCTAGCCTCTCGTTTCTTGTCGCGAGATTGATTCGACTGGAGACTTTAAGTGTTCGTTCCAGCAGAGGATTCTCAAGGATCAGATTGTCCAAAGGATGGTTCTCGGAAACTATATAAGGCACCGATTCGCCATGCTATCCTCCTCATCAAAATTCTCGAGCATACACCTCAATTATGCAGCTCTCGAATCTTGTTGCACTCATTCTGAGCTTGATCAGCAGCACTACTGCCTTGGCCGTGCCTGCCACGAATGAGACAGTCGTCGTAGGAATTGATCAGCTTGGTAGCAGAGCGACTATCGTAGGCACCGTTACAGCCGCCGATGTTGGTACAGTGATTGCCAACGATGGTCTGCAAAAGAGGACAACCACTCAGTCATACCCTATCGGCTGCTATGATGATCAACCCAAACTACCGTACCCTCAGAGACGATGCCCTCTACAGCGATGACATGACCATCGACAAGTGCCAAGCATACTGCGCCAGCAAGTCTTCAGCATACAACATCTTTGGTGTCGAGTACGGCCGAGAGTGCTACTGTGGCTCAACAGCACCATCAGTCACCTCAACAGGCTGCACAATGACATGTGGTGGGAATGCGAACGAGATTTGTGGAGGAGGAAATGCCATCAACGTCTTCCAGAACAAATTTTCAGTACCTGTTCCAGTCGGTGTTGTTGCTGTTCTCGCAGCAGACACCTTTACGGGCGAAGTGCTCAATCAGCTCGTCACAAGTGGACGCCTCAAGTCTGTCGACCATATTGATGTCCGTGGCACGTCAGCTCCAACTGCAGCTACCTTGGCTAAATACAGTTCCGTTCTCGTGTACTCGGACTACCGGTATGGCAATCCGACGGGTCTGGGAAATGCGTTAGCAGACTATGTAGACACTGGACGACGTGTCGTCACTGCCACTTTCAACTTTGAGATTCAGCTCGGATTACAGGGACGATTTGTCACCCAAAACTATGATGCCTTCACTCAGGTCGATGACCAGACCCAAGGTACAAGACAGACTTTGGTCAAAGTCTTGCCAAACGACCCATTGCTCGCCAACGTCAACAGCTTCGATGGTGGTGAAAGCTCGTTCCGCATCCCAGGACGAATCACAAGCTCTGGCGCTACTCTTGTCGCTTCCTGGAGCAGTGGTGACAGTCTCGTAGCAAAGAAGCCAGGTGTCGGTGGAGCCGGATCAGTCGTGGCTCTCAACTTCTTCCCACCGTCCTCGAACTCCCGGTCAGACTTCTGGAATATCAACACGGACGGGACAGTCTTGCTTGCGAATGCTCTCCTCAATTGAAACTACCTTGCCTCAAATGGCGAAATTGAAATAATTTGAGTTTGAACAATTTCTTTTATCTTTCTTGCATATTATATGATCTTTGCAAACTTATAGCCTAAATCAAGATGTTAACTTTGTCATTTACAAACATTCTCGAGTCGATCAAGAGTACGTTGCAATATCTTGAATGGCGAAAAAAGCCAGCTCCTGTTTCTCGCTAAGAAATGCAGCGAATTGCTGTTCCAAATCATGTATACTCACATGGACGGCATTCTCATCGTCCCCTCGGCTTGCAGCGGAAAAGCCGCCTGACTCCCCCGCGTCTCATCTGTTCGGCGAAGGCGGTTTGGCTCTTTCCCATTGGATTACTCCACTTGTACTTACAATTACCCACTCCCGTTTAGCTCTTTTCACCCTGCCTCTCTCCACCTCTAGCAGAGCGCCGCCGAGTTCGCCTGCTCCATCTCGCGGGAGAGAGAGAGGAGAGATTGAAACGTGCACCTGAACTACATTCGTCAAGTCCTGAAATTTGCAACAAGCTCGTCAGATAGATATACATCAGACAAGCATGAAGGCCATCCAATTGACAGAATACGTAAAGGGACCCTCGGGCCTCGTGGTCAAGGACATTCCAGATCCCGTTCCAGGTGACCACGATCTCCTGATTGAGATTCACTCTTCCGCGACAAATTTCTTCGACATTTTGCAGATCCAGGGAAAATATCAGACACAGCCGCCGTTTCCCTGGGTCGCGGGCTTCGAGTTTGCCGGAATCGTGCTCTCTGCTCCCTCTGATTCGCAGTGGAAGAAGGGCGATCGGGTATTTGGGGGATCTCAGGGCTCTTATGCCGAGAAGCTGGTGATTCCAGATGTGCCGGGCACCTTGCTGCCGATCCCCGAGGATTGGAGTTTCGTCGACGCCTGTGGTCTCTTTGTCACCGCTCCGACGAGTTACCTGGCCCTCACGACCCGTGCCAATCTCAAACAGGGCGAGATTTGTCTCGTCCATGCAGCTGCCGGAGGAGTCGGACTCGCCGCCGTACAGATTGCCAAGGCACTCGGTGCCACTGTCATCGCCACGGCCGGATCACCTGAAAAACTCGACATTGCGAAACAGTTTGGTGCCGATCATGTCGTCAACTACACCGACAAGAACTGGATTCAACAGGTCAAGGACCTCACAGACGGCGAAGGCTGTGATGTCATCTACGACCCCGTCGGCATGGTCGACCAGTCCCTCAAAGTGGTCGCCTGGAACGGCAGGATATGTGTCATTGGATTCGCCGCTGGAAAGATTGAAAAGATTGCCATGAACAAAGGTTCGTATTTCCCCTCACTTGCTCTCTTGACTGTTCTTATGGCAAAAGGCGGATGACTGACTCTCTTCTAGCACTCTTGAAACAATGCAGCATCGTCGGTGTCTTCTGGGGCGGCAACGCCATGCGACGACCAATGGAAGTGCCCGGGGTCTGGGAAGGTCTCCTCTCCATGATGAAGAAGAAACAGCTCAAGCCGACCGTTTTCAGCAAAGTATACCAGGGACTCGAAGGCGTCGCACCTGCCCTCGAGGCCCTCGGATCGAGGGGGACTTGGGGCAAAGTGGTCATCAATGTCAAGAAGGACCAGTCTGGAAAGTTGTAGTGTTTGGTTTCTCCATAGAATCATGTTGAACAAAGCAATGCATCACGCAATCATACTTGATGTAGTTGAATGCAAATTGAAAAACTTCCTAAAGTCCGCGGAACTAGAAGATTGAGCGAATGAAGAATTGATACACAAAGATACAATAGTTGGGCATGCAGCAGGGGGACGGAGAAGGAGTGATATAGGGTGGATAAATATATGACAAGTGAAGCACTTTGGAAGTGCGACACAGGATATGTTACATCTATCGGTATCTTCGGAGAGACAAGGTCTAGGAAGATTAGTATCGAGCATTGATTGACTTGCGGAGCAAAACTCACGTTGTGCTTCTTCCAGATGTGTCGTCGACCGGCACCGGTGTGGTTGAATCTGTGTCCCTTGTTGATACCTCGGGACTTCTTTCCGATAGAGGTAAGTCCACGCTGTGCTCTGCCCTTGTGAACAGAGTTACAGATCCAGTTGATTCTTGGGTCTCGTCGGATGGCCTTGTGGGATGGGTCAACCATGATGACTTCGTAGAACTTGTAGGTTGCGTCCTGGTTGATCCAGTAGGAGTTGAGGACTCGCAAGTTGCTGCATCGTCGGGAGACTCGCTCCTCGGCGGTGGTTCGGAGAGATCGCTGGTACTTCAAGTGGTTGACTCCCATGTTCGTAGGTTTACCGTTGGTAGCACCCTTTGGAGCAGGCTTCTTTCGTCCTCCTCGTCGCACACGGATTCGGTAGATAACATATCCCTGCTTGGCCTTGTATCCCAATCGTCTAGCCTTGTCTGGTCGAGATGGTCGGGAAGCTCTGTGGACAACAGCAAGCTGTCTGTACTCCCAACATCTGACACGGAGGAGGAATCGGAGGATATCACTCTGCTTCTTTTTGTAAAGCTCTTGGAGATACTTGTAGGAACCCATAACGTGAAGGCTCTAACGACTACTTGTATACTCTGAAGAAGCGGTCTCGTCAAGGTAAAGGTGGAAAAAAGTTTATGAGGACGAGCAGTCGCGCACGCAAGGTTGACCCTTGTTTTGTAAACCCGCACAAAGTAGGGTTCGATGATCTACACGTGCAGCTTGAATACATATACACGTGAAGCTTTGGCTAAACTTCGGCATGTTGTGCCTCCACATCTGCAGAGTGTGCAGTGACACTCCTCGCAAATGAGTCGTGCCTAGCTTGTGTGGACTTGTACTTGCCAGAGAACCTTGACTGTCTCACAGTGGTCTTCTTGCGTCTGAGACCTCAAAATATCACCAGTAAGCGAGTACGGATCATGCTAATTCGCCCTTCGAATGATTGATCCGAGACTCCAGGAATAGAAAGATGACTGAAAAGTGCGAACGCAGATCGACCGAACGAGCTGGAGATGCTCTTTTCTATGTTTCATCCGTGGCTGCTCAGCCTGACGATGTTGTTGCGACCTTTGCTACATATCTCACGGCACACTCTGCGATTCAGGACATCGTCCTACAAAAGCACATGGCAGCACTCGACTTCGATACAATTCCACCACTGAATGAGAAGCTGGTTCTTACCTTGTACCTGTCACTACACTCACCGTTCTCCAAGGCCAAGAACGCCTCCGCATATCGCTCACAAATCGATGATTTACCGAGATCGATACAGAATGGCATCTGGACAGATCCAGATACTGCGCATACCACATTACACCCTGCGGTACTCGCGAAGCGACATGCACTGGAAGAACAATGGCAAGCTCTCGATTTGGGAAATATTGCATTCGAGGTCTGGAAATGGGCAGATTCGATCATCTCGAGTCGCACGATCGGCCTGGCAGATGCCCGTAATCTCCTTGCTACCCATGCTGCAAGACCTCAGCCGGATGATACCCCAAAATGCTCAGAAGTCAAAGACATGCATGGTGTCGATTTACCAGTACTGCCAAATCTCGCCCTCGTTCCGATTCTCGATCTTTGCAATCACGCCGGAAAAGAGCGTACTGCCAGATGGGACATGCTGCACGATGGGACGATCGTCTTGGTGGCAGACAAGGATATCTTACCAGATCAAGAACTAACAATCTCCTATGGAGACGAAAAGAGCAATGCTGAATTGTTCTTCAACTATGGGTTCACACTAAAGGACAATAACAATTGGTCAATCACACTCTCGGTGCCTGCTCCACCAGAGGTCGAGGAACAAGACGAGGCCGAATTCTGGACTGCTGTGCGCGAACATTACGGGCTGTCTGATACCATGAGGTTCAGCTCGTTTTCAAAAAGAGCTGCAGACGGCGGCTGAACTTGATCAGGTGCAAGATGCAGCAGCTCTTCTGAGTTTGAGCGATGACAAACTCGCAACTCTGATGCTGGGCACCTCTCTCCAGGTCTATTCATCTGGAACTCTGGAGAGGGTCTTTGACGAAGAAGGAGCTACGGCATCAATGAAAGAACGCAAGACCTTGCAATCAAGTGCCATAAATCTCTTGAGAGGCCTGACAGAAGAACATATCACTCAAGTTGCGAATCTGATCAAGACGCATCAGTCGACGACAGCACGACAACTACTGGAGTCTGAATTGCATGGCTATCAGCAAGTCTTGACTGCATGTATCAAGACGGCATCAACTGATAATCCGGTGGCGACTGATTAAAGAATGATTTCGTCCTTGTAAAGGTGATATCTGCGTAGAGGCTATGCTTGTTGCAGCCTCCTCTGATAGTCTACGCGCGACACTCAACCTCCGCTATGCCTATTCTGTTTTACAATATATCATCCTCGACTCGATTCCTTATGGCCAACTCATGCGGCATCACTTCCCAGCAAGACCATCATCGCGCAATTTCTCAAGAGGTTGTTCAGACATGCTCAGGGAACTATTCGTCCGTTTCAAGCCTGTGGTCTCTCTGATTCTCGTTGATCGTCTGGGACTGAGCATAAGTCCGGCCACTCCACCAGGCATCCCTATTTCACCTTCATCGCCGTACTTTCGACGAGTCGGGGATGTGGTCAATGGGTTTTGTTGATGTCGGCCCTTCGAGTGTGTTCTAGACTTTGTCGGCGTGGTTCGGGGAGAATTTGAAGGTGAGTTGGGCCGTTCCATGATCCTGTTCGATTTTCGTGAAGGTGTGAGAGGTACACCGAATCCGAACGAACCTTCCTTCATGAGATCCGGACGAGCTTGTCGTGTGCTGTGTGACGTGCGATCTTTCCGCGGAGAGATTGGCTTATCGAAATCAAAAGTGCGTTCGTCGAATGGACTATTGAGGAATTCCTGTTGGCTACGACCACGAGAAGCGGTCTGTAGACCTGCAGGTTGATCTGTAAAGGCCGACATCATGTTCGTGGAGGGCTTCCGAGGCGTGATGTGAGGCGATGCTGGTTCTGGAGCATTGCGGCGTATCAAGAGTAGCAGATGTTTGCGGGTTTGAGCTAAGGAATGGGGCCAAGTAGTGTCAGTTCTGATCGCCTTCTTGCTGACCTTCCCGAGTAATACTGGCGGCGGCGCCGAAGCTACAAAAGGTGGATTGTTGTGGGAAAATGTCGTCAATTCCTTTTCGTAGAGTGATTGGAGAGTCAGTTCTTGTGTCTCAGTCCAATCACTTTCCATCGTACCCTCGCAATCACTTGAGAGCATGGAAGTTGTCGACATGGTCCTTGTCATCTGTGGTCTATGGGTATATGAGATCGTGGAAGCGATTGAGGGAGTGCGAAGAGCTGCATTGTTGGCATCCGCACTATATTGAGGCACTCTCAGATGTAGGTCCGAAGCTTGCGTGCGCCGCATCACTTCTTGCAGGTATCCTTGTCGTGCCCCGGCGCTTCTATTCTGATGAAGTAGGCGCTCAGGAATCGCTCAAATCTCCTTTCAGTCAGAGGGGCGAGATGAGCGCAGATGTGGTGTCACTCTTGGGTGTAGAGATGGCGATGCGAGGGATTGCATCTCAGATCCGAGATCAATGTCGTAACGGACAAAGAATTCGTTTCCACAGCAGACGCAGCGGCAGAGATTGAGAGCGCTCACGTGTATCCAGCCACGGGCTTTGTGAGTAATGGTTGGGCAGCCCAGCAAAGATGCTCCCAGGAGACAGCACAAGAATGTACCATGGGCTTCTCCGGTGGACATACATGAGTCAAGGCAGTACACTGCCGTTGATAATGTTATGAAACTACTGCAAGGCTCGACGCATGACGCTATCGATCCAGAAAATCATGGCGTTGACCACGAAAGCCCGTAGCATGGCATAACCCAGGCCATGGTAGAAACCCCGGATACCCGACTCATCATAGACAAGCTTCGATTGACGATACAACTGGTGGTAGACCGTGCCTTCAATCCCATCTTGTACACTCTGGTCTGAACATAGTAAACTCTGCTGCTCCGTCACTTCACTTCTGGCCTGTATTCGAGTCTTGATCGTGTCCAATGGGAAGATTGAGAACCAGGAAATGCAGCCAGCTAGGCCTCCAGCCGTAGCGATAGCTGAATTGGTATTTGTCCGTGTGATCAAGGACGATAAAATGCAGTCATAAGTCAAAAAGTAGAAACCATAGCCAATAGCATCACGAGCTATCGTGATGTAGCCCCCGGTGTAGAATCCTAGGATGCCATGCCTTCGGAACAACTGTTTGCAGATGTATATGGAGGAGTCTGAGGATGTCTGTGCCCGTACCTTGACGAGCTCTGTCGGTACACTGACTATGCAAACACAGATACCGGCCGCAAAGCCAGCTAGGCATGAGTTTAGAAGTTGCACCTCACGAGTCGCGAACTTTCCCAACAGCGTAAGAACGGCGTGATATGACCAAAACAAGATCGCATTGAGAAAGCCCAAACCTAGGATGGGCAATAGCAGACCGACAAACCAAGAGCGAGGTCGCCACAACGAAACTCTGGCTGAAGATTCTGCATTCTGACCGGCTGTCTTGATAATATCCAAGGGAGAGCCGATGACCAATCCTGCCAGGCCAGAGACGAAACCTGCCACGAATTCGATGCTCATATACACAAGACTTAGCAGGGTGTACTTAGATCTTTGTATAAGAGCATGCTGCAAGACGGTGCTACGGGCAACTTGTCATTAGACTAGTGTCGTCACGAGGCATTTTTCTCTAGTCACAATGTTTCGCAAGAGATGCAAAGACGCCGCGAGACGATAGGTCTTTCAGACATCTGCGGTTTCGATCTTGCGAGGTGTGTGCAATGTGCAGCCAAACTTCACTGACAGCCGCTGAGCCGAAATTCACCGCCTTCAAATTTCTAGCCGTAGTGTTGAGGAAATACCCGGAAGGAACTCGGGAGAAAACGCAAATTTTCACTTGATGATGTCGTGTGATCTTCGTGGCAGAACTTTCACAACACTACACTCGCGTCACACTCTCTCTCTGAGGACCAGTGAATTATAGATCTGTTGAGCAGCGCAATCGGGGTATCGACAAGGCGCCATGCAGTACAATACACTCTGTGCCAATCTCGTGCCTCGCGTGGACCGTACGAGTCGCTCAAGTTCGCCAAGAACAGGGAGAGATCCTCCTGCTTCGTGGTTAGAGTTTCTGCGAGCAAATTCGGACGGTTCATCGACAGCGTATAGCAAGTACAAGAGGATACGCAGTGCAACATCTCATGATGGGAGCCAGGAGCTCTCTGGTGTCAAACGACCCAGAGTACAAAAAACCGTCACCTTCGCTGAATGATTATGTCCAGCAAGATTGTACCTGGAAAATCATTTGGCTCTGTCGCAACCCCAAATTTTTATTGGATTTGCATAGCACTGCCATACTGGCGAGCGTTGGTTTTACTTGCATGCAATTATGTACTCGATTATCATCATTCATTCTCGCACCTATCTCGCCCCGGCCCGCGGGATTGGGTGTCATCTGCTCCCTGGAGCAATACGACTGAATTTCTCGACATTGCCGCTGGCCTCTGAGGGCTCCACCGCGGTATCAGAACTACCTTTCACGTCGTGCGGACTGAAGTTGGAAGTTTGCCAAGTGATGAATCAAGTCGGTTCCAATTTCATCGACAAATTCTTGAGTATCGACAATGTCTCTCTTGCGAAGCTGAAACGTCGCAAGCTCTGCTAGGGAGTCGAATGCATTCGAGGGAGTAGCATGAGCTTGTCTTTTTGCGATAAGGCTACCAGCGCGCGACACTTTTCCAAGCGGTGTGATAGGCGCAGCATCTGTAACAGCTCTACACGTATTAGTCTTTCTCGTGTTGAGAAGGATTTTTCCATACGTGTATACTACTAGAGAAGCTATTATCGCGTAGACTTGAGATACACTGAAGATGTGCATCAAGCCAAGCTCTTTTTCTAGCTTGGAAATGCCGAAAGGGTTCTGAGCGCTTTTTATCGTCAAATAGTCCTACAACTAGTCGACCAGCGATCTGCTACGTCCCTGAAGCTTCGTTACAGTCATCGTTTCATGTTTGAGGATTGTTGCGTACGTGCCCTTGTTCGTCGCATCGATGATCGTCAAACGCATGGGGCATGTCAAGCCATGAACAGCTTCCGGAGCAAGGGCGGGGCCTCCTGGCTCTCCTTGGCGCCCATAGACTTTAAACCTCTTTGACAGCGGACCCTTGGGAGGGAGGGGTGGAAGTGTTCAAATTACCCGAGTCATGGCCCAACGTGCCCGAAGCCGAGTGACAAGACGAAGACTACGACTGGAGTGTTCACGCCTCCCACCTGTCTGCGATTCTTGACCGAGGGTAGCAGCCATCGTAAAGCTTGTGAGCACCGAATCCTTGGCCTGTACGGACACAGCCGATCAGCAGTCTCCGACATCTCATTTAGCAACTCTAGCTATAAGAGGCAAGAACACACAAGATCAACTAATCGCGTAAAGAGTGCTCTCCGTAGTCAACTCATGTTCCCATGAGAGTTTGCGGCAGGAGTTCCATCATCAAAATCCAATCTCTATTGCATCTGCGTGACGTGACAGTGAGCCGGTCTTGCGCAATCAAGTTGGAGTACGGGTGAAGAAAGAGTGATTCGATGTGGCACACTGGCAATATCGACTACATCCATGGATCGGGCAAGGAGACAACATGTTCTCGCCCATTACCACTCCAAGCACTGGTAGTTCCCCCGACCTCTCCCGCTTGCTCAGGCAGACACACGGCGCACAAGATTCGTGGAACACATTTGTTCCAGTCCAGCCAGGGTGAGTGGAGCGGAAGACAGGATTCGCCAGTGGGCACCAGCTAGATCCGTCTTCCCTGCCGTGGCTGCTATCCGTTATAGCAAGGATCTTGGCCTATCGCTTGAGTCCTTAATCCTTGGCGTCGACAGGTCGGTGGAGTCGTTGGCAGGGCGAGCAGCGCTTGCCGGCGGAGGATTGAAGCATGCTTCACACGGCTCAGCTACCGATTGGCTCCACATGGAGAAGCCTAGACCACGTTCCTCATGTGGCATGCGTTTGGCGGCAAATCACGAAATAAGCCAGTGATGGATGGCAATAGGATGGGATAGGACAGTGTGCTCTCGATCCAAGTCGACCGGGTGGATCGAGCACGATGGGGATCAAATATGAGCTGGAAAAGAGCATAGGGCGGCATGGCCAGATTCCATGCTCGAAAAGTATATATAGCTCGAAAATCCTCTGAGAAACAACTCTTCCCTATCCTCTACATTTCACAAAAGCAAGCAAGAATGGTCTCCATCAAGGCTCTCGTCGTCCTCGCCCTCTCAGCAGTTGTCTCTGCTCAGTCTTCCTCTGCACGAGCAAGCAGCGGCGCCGCACGAGCTACCTCCTCCGCTGCTCGAGCATCCTCCGCCCGAGCATCCTCCGCCCGAGCTTCGTCCTCTGTGCGAGCTTCTGGAACCTCGAGCGTAAGCAGCACAAACTCATCGATGCTAGTCAATCACTAACTTGTCCCTAGGCCGCTCTCCCAACCAAGTCTTCGAGCGCTTCCGCCAACTATGTCGCCGGACCACTCCTAGCTGGAGCTGCCGTTGCCATGTACGCACTTTAGATTTAACTGTCTAATCGCATTGGCCATTGTATCATCACTCTTCTGGACTGGGGCGCATCCTCGAAGGAGAATCCAAAATTGCATCTCTATACATTCGTGTTCATACTATAGAATTCATGCCGCCCTTATCCTAATTCTCCTTGCCACTGTCACTTCCATGATTTGACTCTCGTTAGGATGGCCCTGTATACAATTGTTCCCTCCAAATTCTAGCATATTGTATTTTTTCGTGGTAGATCAAGCGAAGGCTCTGTCTGTCAATTGACCCCAGACTTCTCCCGTTAGTCGCCAAATTGAGCAGCTGCAAGATTCATGGCACGTGAAGAGTCGTCCTTGAACTCGTGCCTGCAAGTCTTCTTGTATCGGGGAGCTCCGATGTGTTAGATGGGAAGAGCGCGTATGCAGGTGATGTGTGTGTGAGCTCTTCCTTTCTCACCAGGGTGGGCAGAGTTCATTGGAAAAGAAGACTTCGGCTTTCTCAGCAGAACATAAGGCTCTGAAGCGAGCAAGAGATGTCTACCTGAGAGCCAAGTGTCATATTAGTATGAGTAAGAGACAGGCAGGGACCCAGATCACGAAAGACCGGGAAGACGAGGATTGGGGAAGAGATGGACCACCCGATCCTGTCGAACAAGCTTCCGAGGAAGTACTAGCCACCAGGAAAATAGCATTACCAAAGTCGAGGAAACGCACAGCTGCAAATGATAGTGAAAACGTTGCAAAGGCTGCGAATCCCTTTGCTTTCAATTCTGCGGCTACCAGTGCAAGTCCTGCTCCTTCTAGTTCAAATGCTTTTGCGAATATCGCCGCTCCGTCAAAAGATCTGCAATCCACCCGGTCGAATCCCTTTGGTTCCATCAGTGCAAGTGCTGCATCGACCACGCCTGTCTTTTCCTTCGGATCTACGACGACCGGCGCTACTGCACCGGATCTCTCGGCATCAAGCACAGCTAGTCCGATAGGATCGTTCAAGACCGTCGAAGCGTCAGCACGGCCCGAAGGCTCATCCACTCAGAGTGCTTCAAATGACACAGAATACGACGTGCTCCTGAGGCAACGTTCTCTCAATGTCTCCTTCATGCAGGCTGTCAAGACTTGTTTGGAAAACGATGCTTTTGCAGATCTCACCACAATCTGTACAGAATACCAATCACATCAGACGGCTTCACAGAACGTTCCAATACAGGCTGCAAAAGGAACAAATGGTACCGGTATATATCCCTCTTTTCACTCCTCGTCGACCTCGAAAGACGCAGGCGAGCCTGAGGCACGCAGTACACCTGACGAAAAAGTTCCAGAAGCTGCTGAATCTTCAGCTCCCTCGGCTCCTTCTTTCAGCTTCAATGCGTCCGCCCCCGCGTTTGCCTTCAAGGCTCCAGAGTCCACCTCGACGAAGCCGGCTTTCGGCTTTGGTGGTGGAGCTGGCAAGGAGTCTGCTTCTTCGTCACAGACTGAGCCTCCTCACTCGTTGTTTGGGCAACAGACAGATCGAGTCGAGAAGGAGGATAAACCGGCATCGACACCCGTAAAGTCTCTGGCCGAGACGAAAGCAAATGACTTTTCGTGGACACCTGATCGTGGCATAAAGTTTGGCGATTCCTCCTCAGGAGAGAAGAAGAAGGAGCAGACTCGCTCTTTCGGTTTCAACAATCCCTTGGCATCTCCCAGTCAGACGACAACCACGGCACAGAGTGGTTCCGATCCAGTCGCAAAACCTGCACCGAGCGGATTCACATTTGGAAGCACACCTGCCACTGGATTCTCCTTTGGACAGAGTGCCCCTACTACTGAGCAAGCCACAAAAGAGCCATCCTGTGCGAGTACTCCCGTCTTCTCCTTTGGTGCTTCAGCTGCGACTGATACTGCAGCAAAAAAATCCTCTGGCTTTGCATTTGGATCCGGAACAGCTTCCACTCCTGCCTTTTCTTTTTCAAGCAATGCATCTCCCAGCTTCTCGTTCCAGTCAGCCAAGAAGGACGAGACCAAGGATGAGAAATCTGTTGCCGCCGATACAAAAGCAGCAGAGACCCAAGAGGGTCCTGATAAAGCAGAGGATGGCGACGCCATGCCAGACGAACCGCGCACGAACGATGCCCTGATCGCTGGGCCCGGCGTCGGTGAAGAGGAGGAAGAGGAAGTGTTTGTTGTGCCTCGGATCAAGCTCTTCAAGTACAATCCAGATGACAAGACTGCACCCTGGACCGATCTCGGAATATGTATCCTACGGGTACTCGTCCACAAGGAGACAAAGAAGGCACGAATGATTGCGAGAGCAGAGGGAGCAGGCGCATTACGACTGAACGCTCGAATGTATTCGCATTTCAAGTATACTCTCGAAGGCAAGAGTAATGTCAAGGTCTACAACCTCGTCGAATCCAACAAGACGGAGACCTATCTGGTAAAGATCAAGGACCCATCGGTCGCAAAGGAGCTCCTGTCGACATTGAATGAGAAGAAGGCTTAGCTCGCGCAAGAAGATCGATCCAGAGATTGATTGATTATTATAATAGTATGAAAATAGGTTTCCTTGGAAAAGCACATAAACCACCATATCCCGCAATACATATCCGACCCACGAGCACTCATCCACAACATTCATACCAAGTTCGACCATTAGCAAGATTTCAGAGGATTTTCCCAGAGCAAGCATGGCAGACTCCTAAGTCTCAAAGATTGGCAATAACTTCATCTTGTGCGATCCATCATTTCTGGGAGACGATGAGGAGGTCGAGGAGGAGAGTGAGCCCGAAGAGGAGGAGGAGAGATTGGAAGAGGTAGCAGAGTCCATACTGCCAGCCGAGTCCCTTCGTCCGCCTGGCATCAAGGTGTCTGAGATCTCCTCTCCTCGATGAGATTCTGTCTCTTTGTGCGCATGGAGGGGACGAATGTTAGGCGAAGGTGATTGCATGATTGATTCTTCCTGCTCATCGAAAATCGGCAGGAACGTTAGATTAGCCATTCTTCAAAAGACCCTTTTAGATTATTCCTCTCTCAGTCGTCAAGACTTTTGGGTGCCTAAATCCTCTTCTTGTCGTGAATCGACGGTTCAACCAAGTTCTTGAAGAGGGAGCGCGAGTTTTGTCGAGGTGCGCGATCATCGACCCCCCTCCCCGTATCAGTGGAACCGTTTGATGAGAGATGATGCCATTTTGGAAAAAGACCAGAGCCCCATTAGTCGGGGGGCGCGCGGGGAAACAGAGATCTGTAGAGAAAAAGATGGAGCCGAGGCAATCCTCAAAAACTGCGAAGATGGCGGGGGGGGGAGGGCGGCCAACCGGAAAAGGTCAAGAGGAATTGACATCATGGCTTTCCTTCTCCCTATGTCCAAAAAAAAGAGTGCCGCAGTTCTTACGAAACTAGGTGACTTCTGGGAAAAGAATGACGGGAAAGTGAGTAGGAATGCGGTGGATGACCATCATATGGGCCCCCCAGAAAAGAGAAAGGGGACCCCCCTGGCCCCCGGATATAATCCATCACTTACCGTCTTATGTGCGATTCAGAGCGACATCAGCCATGTTGTGCCTCTTAGTTTCCCATACACATAAGGGCTGCTTGCCCTTCCTCTTCCTCTCATCAGGAGTCCTAACAGATTCCCTCAAAGGGGACGAGAATCACTCGGCTCGCAGAGCTTGAAAGAGCCTGATTTGTATGTAATTTGCCGTGTCATGTCTCTCTCGTAAAAAAAACCAGAATCTCTTGTCGGATAGAGGGGATTAGGGATGAATCGTCAACTCGAGAGTGTAGTGGGCACGTCGATAGCGATTTGAATGAGACGAAAGGACGAATCGAATTGGATGAAATTTATGTGACTTAAAAATTGAAAGAAAGTAGAGGAGTAATATTCACCACGTGTGGAAAATATGGAATTGCAAGATGTTCATCGTATGAAAAATATGGAAATGTCATATATACACATCAGAAAACAAATAGTGTGGGGAGAAAAGGGGTCTAGAGTTCTCGGTCGAGGACCATGCCTGCAATCGATGCACTCATGAGCGTGGCAGTGATTCCCGTGAGCAAGGCACTGACTGCAGTTGTGGCAAAGTCTCGAGACCTCTTGGGAGCAAGCTGCATGAAGACACCAATCTGATTGCCGAGACTTCCAATGTTGCCGAATCCAGCAATGGCATAGGTCGCAATGATCTTTCCCCTGTTGGAGAGTGCGAGATATTCTGCATCGCCCGTCAACATGACGAACGCACTGAATTCATTCTCGACCACCTTGACTCCAATCAACTTTCCGATGAGGTAGAGCTCGTTCCTTGGGGCACCGATCAAGAAGGCGATCGGGTAGCAGACATAACCGAGAATAAAGTCGAGCGTGAGCTGTGGTACGCCGACGTACTTTCCAAACCAGCCCAAGAGGCCATCGATGAGAGCCACGAGGGCAATGATGCAGAGCAAGACGCCGGAAATCATGGCAGCAACCTTGAGACCGAGCCATGCTCCACTCGTGAACGCCTGAAGGACATTGTGGGTCTCCTTTGCTTCCTCCGATTCGGGAATCACGACCTCGCCCTTTGAGAGTGTCTCCTCCGTCTCGGGCTTTCGCAATTTGGACATGGCGATCGAGGCCGGAATGGACATGATTGTCGAGGAGAGGAGAGCCTGTGGGTTTGCTCCGAGGGAGACGTATGATGCAAAGACTGATCCTGCAATCGTTGCGAATCCAGAGGTCATGACCTGGTGAATTTCGGCCTTGGTCAGGTGGGAAATGAATGGTCTAATCAGAATGGCATTTTCACCTTGACCGATGAATGGAGCGGCGGCCGCAGCCACGGCCTCGGCACCAGAGATCTCCATGGCCCAGTAGAAGAAGACGGCAAATTTGACGATGAAGAATTGCAGAAGACCGACATAGTAAGCCACCTGGACAATGGCGATGAAGAAGATGATGGCAGGTAAGACACCGACGACAAAGTAAGGGAACTTGGAGGCATCCGTAAAGAGGAAGGCAAATCCGTTGGCTGCAAATCCGAGCAGACTGACGGCGAGATCGGAGATGAACTTGAAGATGTCGTAGCCCACGCCCGTTCGCAGGACAAAGAGGGCGATGATGAATTGAGCGAGCAGGCCGACCTGGACAGTCTTCCAGTTGATCTTGCTCCTGTCTGCAGAGGTGGCCCAGAAGACAGTGACAAAGACGAGGAGTCCGAAGAGCGAGATGGCACGGTCAGCCCGCGTATTTGTCGCAGTCTCCTTCGATGCCATGGAGCCAATGATGAGCACGGCAACCGTGAGTGCACCGCCGGCGTACCCACGGTACTTGACAGGTACCGTCCTGTCCAACGTGGCAACAAAGACCTTGCTCCAGATGAGCTTGATGACATTGAAGAGCGGTCTCGGGGAGACGTGGTAGGTGAGCAGTCGGAGGGAGAAGAAGAGCCAGAGGAGGAAGGGGATGACCCAATTGTACTTTTTGTGCTTGTTTTGCTGTGGTCCATGGACGATGAGGGAGGCTACCCACCAGGCAGTCGCCAAGCAAAAGTACAAAATGTGCCAGTAGAGTCGGTAGCCAGAGTACCAATATTTTGCCCTCAATCGACGCGACGAACCGACACCACGCTCGGGAGATCCATTGGAGTTTGAATCGTAGGCCTTCTCCTCGCTCGAAATGTCCATACCACCCTTGCTCAGGTTGCCATACTCGACGGGAGCCGGTGCCATCTCGTTCGGCACCTCGCGAGGATGCGGGGCACTCGAGTAGTGGACCTCGTTCAGAGGCTCTATGGCATGGTCATAGTGCGGATGCGTGTACTGATTCTGAGGATCGAGGGCTGGATCGTGAGTATGCGTCGGCAAGAAGGAATTGCCTGGAGTTGTCGTGTTGGACATCTTGATGACCTTTCGACCGAGCTTTGAAAGTCAAGGTATCCGAGAGTGAGACGAGACACTGATGAAGTCTGTAGCCTGCTCGCGAAAGGAAGAGGTCCCTTCTTGGTGCCCACGAGAACGCAAGAGGTGCAGCGGTCCAGCAGGAGGGGCAAGATCGACAGAGGGCCGAGCGAGTCTTCTTGTACTCTCGTCCCACGGCAGCCGAACAGGTTTTTTCCTTATCAGCTGGGACGGTTGGTGGCTTCTCCTCTGGGCTCTCTCTGCCTTCCCTCCTGCTGCACCCCGGCCTCGCCTGGAAACGAACGAGCCCAGCCCTGCCTCCCACGAGAGGAGAGCCACCTTTCTTCCCTCCCTTCGATCCCTCCTTCTCTGGCTCCTGACCCGACCCACTGTCCGGCATCGTGTGACTCTTTTTCTCCGATCCCGCTCGAGAGTGCTTTCCTCCGACCCGAGAACATCTCTGCACAGCAGATTCTCGCAGGTCATATGCCAGTTGTGCAGACACTTCTTCTTGGCAGACATCACACGAGTCGGCGACGAGTGGCACCCTCCCCGTGGATGAGTAACAGACACAGCCACGATGTGTTGGTCCCTCTTTCCCATGGGCAACGACACGATTCGGCCTGAAGTGGGAAGGGAGTTACGTTCTGTGTATCGAGCAGCTGACAAAGGACGCGGGTGGCTATTGCTTGTTATCGCACAGAGGAGAAACAACTCTCCCCTCCCTCCTTCTCTCTCCCTCCCCTCAGAGGCTTTCCTCTCCCGTGCCGTCGTCCTCAAGCCCCTTCCCTTCCCCATTCGCACAATCCTCTCCGTTCATGTGGCCTTACACTTCGTCCATGTGATGCCTTTAGCAAATATGGCCATTCTAGTGCGGCAGAACTATGAAGGTCGTGACGAGTGAGACGCCCTCTATGAGACTGAGTCTGAAGCGCGGTCGACAGCTTGACTCGTGTGTAAACTTGCTTTGACTGCCGAGGTCGGGAGACCGGCTAGCATGAATTTTGAAAGCCTTCTTTTACCACAAGGCTGGAACGTCTGACTGAGCTCTCCATTCGATACACCTTGCCCTTCTTAGTGGCTAAATCTCGTCAAATATCACCTCTAGGGTCCGGAAAATTTGCAACTTCTAGACTCAGAAGGACAAGGACTCTTCGAATGCCTCCCTATCTCGATTGGATCACCTCATTCCATGACCACATCCATCAGGAATCCGGTGATGACTCTGGGTACATAATCTCTTCTCAAGTTCAGTAGTGAGCATGTTATTCGATTAATCACTTGACATGCTCATGTGGCAATGCATAGCTCTATTTCTTGCATTGTGCGAGATCTGGCTAAGGAACAGAGAAACACAGATAACGCGTGCAAGCCACCGATCCTAGCATCGACAAGATCTTCCAATTTCCAAGGTGGGGCAGCAAGATTAAGCCCCAAGAGAGCTTATCCAGGCCTGGATACTTTAGACCCATCTCCATGTCTCCTTCGTATCTCGCCGAACCTTGTCAGACTGTGGAAAGATAATCTCCCCGGGCGGCAGCGGACCCTGATTCGAGTCTGTGAAGCGAATTCTCCCCAAGTGTTGATGGACCAGGGATTATCGTTGTCGCACTAGCCCCAATGTCAAAGGATGCATCATGGGTGGTGCCGTCCTTTCCGTCCCTATCTTGCTGGAACTTCAAAGTGCCTACACGAAATTACTCCACCTTTTTGTGGAGAGTCAACCAGATGAATTCCATTTTTCGTAGCTGGATTTTTCAGCTGACTTTAAATCACACTTGTCCTACATTCCAGAATGAGCCACTAGTGTTTCCCGTCCTGTGAAGTTAGAAAGTCTCTAACTGAATTGTTACCAAGGACTCTGCCAGCAGATGAGCGATCAAGCATGAATCGTCTCATAAGACCAATTCAGGCAACCAGACCGAGAATCCTTGATTGTCGGTTGGGTCATAGGTAGTTCTAGTTCTAGTCATAGAAAATCCCTGGACGAACGATGGAGGGTTGCATTCTCAAATGACAGGTCAAGGGAGACTGCTCATACAGGGTGAGGAAACAATGACGACGGCGTGAGTTGACGAGAATCGACACACAACAGATCATCTATGTGAGAATTTCGACGCAATCTTCCCCAGGTGAAAATGTAAGTGAGCAGTGATCGATGCGGTCATGAAAGTTGCAGAAGATCGTCTCGTCCTCAAGAGACCGAACGACATCATCCTTCCCTTCCAAGGATTTGTTGCACTCAATCAGATATGTCAAAGGACCAATGTCTAAATCTTGAAAAATTCTGGAGGATGCTGCAAGATACTTGTTGTTGTTGTCTCTCTCACAACAGTGCGTCTGAAGCACCAGATGCTGAACTTGCCCAAACTACAAAAGTATAGCCATTCAGCATATTGTCTGGATGAGACACTGACCAGAAAAGACGCCAAAGTCTCATTCGGATGCGGAGGCAGCGTTTCAAGCAGAAAGAGCCAGACTAGGGGCTCTCATGTACATGGCTTGGCAGCCCTTGTGAGTCGTTCTCACCTCTCGCTACCTGCCTGAGCCATGGATTTTTCTTCCCCAGAAATTGGTCAAGAAAAGGTAGGATACACAAAGAGATGAGTTCTGAATAGCATGATGAATGACTTCCATGTGCGGCGTCTTGTCCTTGGCGCTCGCAACAGCAGACATGTTGGAAGATTGAAGCAGATGTGATATTACTACAGGAGGACTCATCAATGTATCTAGAGCTTGGCAGCTGGTGCCTTTGCCTGGGCAGACTTGAGAATGTCTCCGAGAGCGGTAGCCTTCATCATGTTTCCCTAGCAAAACGGTCAGTCATGGACATTTGGCTTGGCGCATGCTTACCTTGATCTTGATCTTTCCCTGCATGAACATTTTCTGAGCGTTACCCTTGCCGGAGGCGAGGTCGAGGAAGGTCTTCTCGTCCATGATCATTGTGATGTCGGCCTTCTTGCCAGCTGCATCGAGCATCAGTACACGACCATGAAGGAGAATGTCAAAACAGCAGACGTACCTGGAGTGGCTCCCTCACCAGCAGTACCCTTCTCCTTGAGATCGATGTGGTATTTTCCGGCGTTCTTGAAGTCGAAGGAGAAGACTGCTCCTCCCTTTTTGATGGCATCCTTCTTGGTCGTTGGGTCTTCGAGACCGGCGTTCAAAGCCTGGAAGAGTTCCTTTGCGCTCGACATGTCTGTGTGGTTATTTGGTTCGGAGGAGAGAGGACTGTAGCTCTGTGGTGAATCCGAGAAGTGGATCTGGTCTGGGGGAGGGAGATGCGAGGGAGCAAGGCATCCGTGCTATTAAGTAGAACGTCCTTGCTCCAGGATTCGGAGGAGGTGTGAGAGGACGCAGCCAGCCGAGCTCCACATCTCGGACGCTGTCATGTGGTCCATGTGAAACTGGGGAAAGATGGGCCCAGCTTACGGCAGCGCATTCTGAAAGCAGCTCTTCGTCCCTGACCAGCCAGGGCGACCTCGACTTGGGCCAAAGCCATGTGCCGTCCACCGAGGAGCCGAGGTTCCTGCCATCTCTCACAGATCCCAGATTCACTCGGCCAAACTCTAGGTCGAGAAATGACTTACACGTGAGAGAGCTCGCCAGATCCGTCCATCCTCCGTGCATCACCCTACCATGTACTGCAGCTCATATGCAGGACTATGCGTGATATCTCCAGTATCCACGGAGGACAACACAATCACTCGGATCCTGATGAGATGTGCATGTCTGCAGCGCGGTTCATGCAGTGCTATATGTTTCTGGTAGATGGTTGAATTCATTTCTTGTTTCTCTTTCAAGAAATGCCTGAATTGGAACAGGCTCAAAGTGGTAAGTTTCCTCAATTTTATGATAATATGTTCTTTTGGGAGCTGCAAAAATTTAAGACCCTCGGACCATATTCTACTACGTGTCGTAGACCAAATGTAAGCAGAAGAAGAATTGATCCATAGAACAGCATCATATTCAAAAGTCTCTGCTTTACCTTCAGAGTGTTTGATCCCCTGCGAGCAGAGTGATGCACCATGCCTTACCACTATCTATAAAACTCATACTTGTTGCCTTCTTCAGCCTTGTGTAGCTTACTGTAGGCTTCTTCAATATCGGACTGCAAGATGACATACCGAGATTTGCGCACAGCAATAAGTCCGGCATCTTGCATGATGGCAGCAATCTGTGCACCCGAGGCAGCGTCAGGTCGGAGGATGAACGTATCAAGATCCACCTCGGGGGACAGCGACATCTTTGACGAGACCGTTGTGAAAATCAATCTCCTTTGTCTTCGGTCCTTCAGAGATGGAAACTCGATCTTCCTGTCTAGCCTGCCAGGTCTGAGAAGAGCCGGATCGAGCGTATCCGCTCGATTAGTGGCCATGATGACCTTGACATTGGATGTCTGGTCAAATCCGTCCATTTGATTGAGCAATTCTAGCAAGATACGCTGTACCTCACGGTCCGCCCCAGTTTGAGCATCAAATCGCTTTGTCGCGATGGCGTCAACTTCGTCGATGAAGATGATACACGGGCTGTTCTCTCGTGCCATCCGAAAGACATCACGGACCATACGAGGACCCTCACCCAGGTATTTTTGAACGAATTCAGACCCTACCACTCTAATGAAGGACGCCTTTGTGCTATTGGCGACAGCCTTGACAAGCATGGTCTTGCCAGTACCTGGAGGACCATACAGCAATACTCCACGAGGTGGATCTATTCCAATCTGCTGATACAGTTCCATCTGTTGCAAAGGCAGTTCGACAGCCTCACGAATCTCCTGCTTCTGAATATCTAAACCTCCCACATCTGCATATGTCACATCTGGCTTCTCGTCCGCCCGAAGCATCTGTATCGAACTGTCAGCCTCGGGTGGCAAGATGTCGACAAGAGCATTCGAATGTCGGTGAAGAGCTACAGATGAAGAAGGTTTGAGAAGTTCCCTGTCAAGTGTGGACAGAATTCGTACGACATAATTGCTACCGGTAGTTGAGCCTACAATGCCAGTATTTTGGTCGATAGCCTCAAGGAATTGTCCGATCACCAGAGGGACTGACTGAATGCGTTTGACTTCTTCTTGTGCACGAATGAATTCTCTTCGAAGCGACTTTTGGTCAGCTTTGATGAAGTTCTCCTGCAACTCTAGTGTTTCTAATTGCTTTTGCAGAGACTTCAGGCGTGAATATAGATCCACTTCACCAGATTCAACATGATCTGCTGTAGGAGCTGTGGCAGATTTGAGCTGAGTCTTGGAAGGAGTCGCGACTGCGAGTGCGGCCATGGGAACGGTGTCTGTTGTAGTATGAACTTATACGTGCAAAGCTCTCCTTTCCCTCTGTAGTTGCACGATGGATGAAGAACGTATGAAACCAATCAGCCAATTTGCAACGCAGACGTTGTAGAATATCCTACTACTGTCAAGCGTGCTTGTCATGGAGATATTGTGCATTCCACATTATGATAGCATAGCAGAACTGGATTCGATTCGCGTCACTCACGTGCGTTGCAGACTCCACGAATGGTGTGGCTCGATCGTCGTAAAAGCTGCAATGACCGCAGAGTTCTCGCTCCACTTTCGTGGCACACTAGTTTTGCATATAACGATTGTAAGAGTCTGTCCTGACTGGGTCAAAGTCGAGGATTCGTAGATTCTGGCCTCGGTGCATGAACAAGAGGCAGAAGATGTCAGATCAATCTTCTGAACGGAATTGTCCACACATCCAGTCTGTAGACTTGCGACCGCCTTCAAGCTCAACAACGATATATAAAGATGAATGTTGCACTTGTTTCTATTCCCAGGTACGTGACAAAGCCCTAGTGATCGATCAGGCATTCAAATCTTCAAGGACAGTGATCTGGGGATCGATGTGTGCCTATCCTGCTTTCAATCTGGGTGTACTGTTGAAGGACGAAATCATGCGCAAGGACACTATCAAATATTCCCAAACCATATCATATACCTGAATATCCGACGAACACAAAAGCCACCAAGAGAGAATACTGTAAACTTTCTCTCAAAGGGCTTCGACAATTGCTGATCATACAGGAATCGGAACAGGCAGTGAATTCGCGGCTCGCCATAGCGGCAGAAACGGACTCTGACAGATACGACTATCATACTGTAGTCAATTGTTACAAATGTCAATCGGCTATAGATCCAAGTCACAGCAATGTACCGATGGTCGTCGATTCTGTTATGAAGTCCCTATCATCCTCTCAGCAGACCGAAATCAAAGCATGGGAGCAAGAAATTACTGCATGTGAGCATACATTAACTGTGCAACAACAGCCTGCGGCTGTACTGGACGATCAAAACCTTGCTACTTGCTCGAAATGCGAGCTGAATCAAAATCTCTGGCTTTGTCTTCATTGCGGCACACTCTCTTGTGGACGGGCACAATTTGGGGGTGGTGGTGGCAACGGGCACGGCTTGCAACATGTCGAAAGCACAGGTCACCCAATCGCTGTCAAATTAGGCTCGATTACTCCAGAAGGTACGGCTGACATCTATTGCTACGATTGTGATGAGGAAAGGCTGGATCCAATGCTGCAAGATCATCTTGCGCACTGGGGAATCAGACTAGCAGATCGGACCAAGACTGAAAAATCTTTACAGGAACTTCAAGTAGAACAAAACATGAAGTGGGAATTCAGCATGACATCTGAAGACGGCAAGGAAATGGTCCCACTGTTCGGGCCTGGCTTCACAGGCATGAAGAATATCGGTAATTCTTGCTACCTTGCTAGTGTGATCCAATGTCTCTTTTCATTGCCACAATTTCAAGAGAGGTTCTTGACACCTTTCCAGGCAGATAAGCAGAACGTTGTTACCATGCCGGGTGATGACGTCGAAATTCAGTTGCGTAAAATTGCTGATGGTTTGCTATCTGGAGAATTCTCACTACCTCACAAATCTCAAGGAGACGGCAAAGAGTATCAACTTGGCATCGCTCCTAATATGTTCAAGCGTCTGATTGGTAAGGACCATGCAGAATTCAGTACAATGAGGCAACAGGACGCTTTCGAATTTTTTCTTCATCTGATAGAGAAATTGAATAAGATTGCCACACCTGACAAGCTGCAAAATCCTACGAGAACGTTCTCATTCGAGACAGAACAGAGAACTCAATGTTTGGGCTGTAAGAAGGTTGCCTACAGAACCACGGAACAGGACAACATCTCCGTACGTGTCCCCGCAAGGAAGATCACGAACAGTTCTGCAGATGATGCTGTAACCTACGACCCCATCAGTATCGCCGAATTATTAGATTTATTCACCGCTGAGGAAGAGGTTAGCTACACCTGCTCAGCATGTTCATCAAAAGATGGTGCGCTGAAGAGCACATCCTTCAAGACCTTCCCTGAAGTACTTGTGTTTAATCCAGGCCGATTTGCACTCGAGAACTGGGTACCCGTCAAATTGGAAATTCCAGTCTTGATTCCTGCAGATGGTTTTCATTTGGACTCATATCTTTCGAAGGGTCAGCAGCCTGGTGAGGAACTTTTGCCTGAAGAGGTCTCTGGAAAGGAGACCACTGCTCAGGCTGATACCGCTGACATGGAGCAACTGATGGCTATGGGATTTCCACATGTTCGAGCTGAAAAAGCCCTACTGACAACGAGAGCCGGCGCAGAAGCAGCCATGGAGTGGCTTTTTGCACACATGGACGATGCTGACATTGACGTGCCCTACAGTGCTCCGGTAGCAGCAGCAGGCAATGGTAAAAACAATGCCGACTCGACGATAGTTGACGCCCTCAAAGACATGGGATTTCCGGCACCACGGTGTCACAAGGCAGCTATCAAGACAGGAAACAATGGAGTCGAGAGTGCGATGGATTGGTTGATGCAACATATGGACGATCCTGATATAGATGAGCCTCTGCCCATGGAGTCAACAGATTCAGCTGTTTCTAAGAGCGAATCTCCTGCCAATGCAATCCTCCCAGCCAAGTACATGACTAAAGCCATGGCATGCCACAAAGGCTCCTCGATTCATGCCGGTCATTACGTTGCTTTCATCAAGAAGAAAATCGACGGCGTCGATGATTGGGTATTGTACAATGACGAGAAAGTGGTCCGTGGAGTGGACTGGGAGGAAGCAAGCAAGACTGCTTACGTCTACTTCTTCGAACGTGTCTGATGATGACATTATAGAAACGTTTCACACACGCCTCGAACCAATCTTCTGAAAGAAGAACATATAGATGATATAGGCCATCATGAAGATGAAGAGGATGAATAGCTGATTGAGGATCGATATAGGACTGCCCAAGTCATCCAGATCCAACACATTGACCTTTTCATCGATGGAGCAGGTAATAGCTTGTTTAGCATCGTCCCTGAAGCATATGGTAGAGATTGGAAATTGATGCAAACCCTTCCAAACCTTGATCGGCTCGAGTCCTGGGCTGTAGAGTGTCAAGTTCCCATCTGCTGTCGTCGCCATGATGAGCAGAGGGATTTGTGCAGTCTTGGTCGAAGGGGTAGAGACGGGCTTCTTTGTGTTGATGTACAAACCTCGCAATTTTGAGGATAGGTAGGTGACTTTGCGTTGCAGGAGTGTGCCATTGAATATCTTGTAATCGGCAATGAAGGACGAATTTTGAGATTGATGATTTAGACCAAGAAGCAGAGAGTCCGGGCCGGTCATTCGCAAGTGTGTCAATTTGTGGGACTTTGGAATGCCTGAATCCGCGAGGGAGAAGAACACTTTTGCGTTATCACCCGATGGAAGTGGAATTGTCAAGATGGATTCCGGCGTGGCGATCCAGAGAACGTCCTTTGCAAACTCTAAATCGACAACCTTACGGTTTCTTTTCTGTCTCGAATTCTCGGTGCCTGCTTTCTCCATATCTGGTTCTTCTTCGGGATGGTCGAGGATATCCAAGGATAATTTGGTCATGTTGGACATGTCTACGATGGCAGCGATGCCTTCATCCGAAATCAGGCCAGCGTATAGCCCATCCCGACTGACCTTTGTGATCTTTTGATAGTCGTCTGCCTCGATGCTGAGATCTTGGTAGATTTGATGCTCCAGTGTCTTCTTGATGACGACTCGTTCGCCCTTCTCGTCCGACTGCTTGCTCAAACGAAAGGTTCGAAGATGATGATTGTCCCCACTCTCCTTCCTCGAGGCTGCGGACTCATTTACGCCGGCAATCAAGAGATCCTCATGTAACGCAAAAGAACTCGGAGCGTCCTCGTCATCTCCGAGCAAAGTCTCACCTGTCGACACTGCACTTCTCTCGAGAGGGTTGTCAGAGGTAGCGAGAGACTGGCTGATGGAATATGCCGCAATGCGATTCTTCTGACCAGTCTTGGACGGACCGGCACCGGAAGCGAGTAAGACTTGATCGCTGGAAAGATATGTCGATGCATGTATCGGCCCAGCCTTATTTATAAAGAAGAACTTGTTGGGCATGTCGACACTCTACAAGAGAAATCGTCCTTCACCGCAATCACCAGTGATGAGCAGATGAATTGAAGGGTATATGATTTGAAGCAAGAATGCCGGAGGTCTCGTGGCCGTCACAATGCCAAGTCGTTCTCATGTGATGTGCATGCACAATGACACGTAAGTTCAGGAGGGATTGCGCTTTGTCGCGGACAATGGTGGAGAAGTGCTATGTGCCGCAGCCACTAGAAGGCTTCTCCAAATTGATAGTTATCGTTGTCCTCGATCGGCCCATGGATCCCAGAATGGCCCGAGATTCCGATGGACCCATCACTACAGAGGGTAAAGCTTATGACAAACAGTGACGCCTTGGGAAAAGCTAGCATAGGTGAATATCAGGCAACGAGTTCAAGCTACACTGAATGGAGCTTGACAATCTATACAAGGATGCAGCTCCCACTACAGAACCCCTTTCACTTTGCTATGACAAAGCGATGATGCTGAATTACTCCATCTGAGCAAGAGCGGTCTTGACACGCTCACGCACATCAAGTGATCTGTCATTTACCAGCAGAAGCAGGCGATCGAGAAAGCCGAGGTCTTCCAAGGCATTGATTCTTGCGCGCCGCTCGGGTACTGTGGTGATATCGTCTGCTGACCAGGTCAAATTGATGATTGTCCAAACAGCCCCAATTTTGATCTCGTCCGAGTCCGAGGCGAGATGACGTTTCAGGGCTTCGAGGATGTTCGATCGCTGCATGATTATCATACGGTGTCGCTCTGAACCGGCAGCAAGGTGAACGAGACTATAGATTGCGGAAACGTTGATTTCAGTGCTCGGTGAATTCAACTTCCGTATAAGGAAGTCAGCGAGCAACTCGAGCCCAATATTGTCGACGAGAAGATCAATGTTATCCGGCTTGCCACAGACCAGATTTCGAATCACTTCACAAGCCTGCTCCTGCACTGCTAGCTCTGCATCTTCACACAACCTCATCAGTAATGCCGGTGTGAGCTCGGTCAACACAGCGTCCTTAATGGGAGTTGTAGCGGCGTAGACAATGTGCTTGATAGCCCATACTGCATTGAGTCGAAGTTCGGCACTGCTGTCCTGACTCAATCTACCCAGCAGAGGAATGATTCCAGAATCGAGGATAGCGCTACGCATTGGGCTAAAGTCTAGTACAAGATTGCAGATCGCCGCAGTGGCAGAGGTCTTCACATTGAGGTCCGGATCTAACATCAGTCTCAGAACTGCATTTGAGATTCCAGCGTCAATCAGACCTGTTCTTAAGATGGCAACACTTCGAGAAAGAGAACGAGCGCAATGACAGGCAGCAGCCTTCACTCTAGCAGAGGAGTCACCCATGGCTGAAACGATGAGTGGTACCACTCTCGCATCGATGACCTGCCTTCGAAATTCGTCTCTATGCAGAGTGATTGCAGCTAAGGCCAAAAGCGCACTCTCGGTCACTTTGTCATCGCTAGTTTCCGTTCGCTGTTGCAATATGGTCGAAAGCTTCTGCACAGCGCCAGCCTCGCAGGCTGCTCTTTGCATGTCATCGCTGTCCTTTACCAAATCAGTCAAGACGAAAGGTGCCTGACTGGTCAGCTCTTCATCGTCGAAGAGGCGAACAAGTATAGGTAGCATCGAGAGCGCTATCTCTTTATGGTGCTTTCGAGGAATGACTCCATGTTTGTACAGATTTGTGAGACAGCTAGACGCCGCAAGGCGCAAGGAGTTGCTCTCATGACGAACCAGCCGAAGTAACGTCGAGATCACAGGTGTCTCATCTGAGGCACACCTGTATTGCGATAAGAGCCCTGCAGTTGCGAGTTGATTTGAGAAACCAAGATTTGACCGTGTCAATGCCGCCAGAGCTTGTAAAGTGGTTTCCAATAGACGTGTTTGAGGGGCAGGCCCGCTGGGCATTCGCTGTCCCAGGTGCGTTGTCGTTACAAGAATGCCGATTAGAGCTCCTAGAAGGATCTCGATGCTATAATTCTCGGCTTGCATGCCAGTGTCATAAGTTGCTAAAATGGAAGCTACATAGGTTGATTCCTGAACAGCGTGCGATTTAGCACTTGCAAGCGTAGCCTGGAGAATTGTGGTGAGCGGTGTCAGATATGAGGACCATATGATCGAAGCATCCGCACCAGTGGCTATCAGCAGACTGAGGGCTCTTAGACATGGTAGTACGAGAGCGGACCCAGCTTCTGGACTGGACACGCAATTGAGCAGAATAGCCACAATCTGATTTTCACCACGCGCATCTTTCTCAGCATCCGGAAGAAGATCGTGGTAGTTCAGGTCCCCCTGACACAGAGATGCAAGTATAATTGCCGCCTGTACTTTCGCCTGATAATAGTTGCTCGAAGCTTGCAGCACGCCGAGAAGGTTCGGAATCACTCCGCTCGAGATTGCCTGTCGTTTGCGCTCAGGATGCCCGATCAACTCATTTTTGAGATGCTTCAGGACATTCACCGCAGACTCTGCATCTTGCGAAATAAAAGCAGCATATTGCTCATTTGTGGTCACATTCGGGGCGATCATACAAGTCTCTCCTCTCTAGTCGTCCCTATGCTCTGAACGAGAGGATAAACGACCAAGGACAGCTAATTTTTGAATTCCTTTGTTGAGATTGAGCCGCTACAACAGATCAGATAGCGCAGACAAGACGCTGCCAGAGGAACGTTGCCGAATAGTGTAGCGAGAAGGTGATAGAGCAGCCGACGCGAGACTTCGTAAGACACAAGACTCTGTCTTAATCGTCACTGGTGGATGATTTGGTGGAAGGGGAGCCTGATCGTGTGAGGGAGCGAATCTGGGGGACTTTTGCAGCTCCTTCCTACTCTCGCCTTCCGAATTCAGCGAGAGCCCGTCAATTCGTGCTTTTCACCTCAACAGTGAACACAGGTGTTGCATCCTGTGTCTCTTCCTTGCTAGCGTCACTTCACGAGAGCGTCACCAACAGCTGGTGCGACCTTCAAAGATTAAGTATCTTCCAGTCAGCAGTTGTATTGAAGTCCAGATCGAATAGAACGACCCATGGGATGAGAATTTCCCAATGTCAGGATTACCAATACCATCAATTCCTCCGACGCGAGCTCATACCGCGAGAAAGGAGATTCCTCCGCTGTTCTGGCAATGCGACACGGCGGATCTGGTGGTATTAATATCCGATATGATTATGCAGCTAATCGAGCACAATGACAAGCTACCTTTGACCCCCTCAGGATTGACACGGTTCCATTCTCGAGCACCACCAGCGATCTCAGTCCACGATTATCTCTCGCGTATAGTACGTTATACAAGTTTGGAGAAGACAAGTTTACTCTCTACTGTCATCTATATCGACAGACTCTGCTCTGTCTTCCCTGCCTTTGTCGTGGGGAGCCTCACAGTCCATCGGTTTCTCATTACGGCGACCACAGTCGCGAGCAAAGGGCTCTGCGATGCCTTCTGCACCAATACACATTATGCCAAGGTTGGAGGCATCAGTCTCAGTGAACTGAACGTTCTCGAACTGGAGATTCTGGCGAGGATGGATTGGCGCATCTTGTGCTCCGAATACGAGCTCCAGGCATTCTACGTGAACATGGCTGTTAATAATCCAAAATACGAACGCATTCGTGCTGATGAGGAGGGAGGCCTCGAAGAAAGCACGCTAGACCTGCGCAACATCGCACTGCAGCACGAAACTGGGATTTCGGAGGCGATGTCGTAGCATGTACAACCTGTACAGCACTTTGGAAGACTCGTTTACGGTATATACATTTTCAGAGTTAACGAGAAATCCTCGTCGTTGACTTTAAAAATGACAATATCATCGTACGAATGCCAAGTAAATTATGTGCATGGAAGTTATTGTGGACAAGTGATTGTGTTGTCTGGTATTTCTAGCTATGACACGGTGGGATTGCTTGGGAGTTCTTGCATATTCAAACAGCATAGCGACTTGTACAATTAGATCATGATACACTAGTAGAGGAATGCAGACGGAAATTTACTTCATCTTGAACGATTTGCGGCAGACGTTGACATGTAGAACTCAGGAACAGCTGTCATGTCTGCTGTTTAAAGCTGTTTTTGTGCAATCACGAGCATTTCGCCTATAGTTTCCCGAAAATAAGCATAGGTAGCTCCGCCCTCGACGCCATTGAGATCTTCTCCACGAACCAACATGTATACTCATTTTGCATGGCTCCGAGACAACTCTGTCGGCTTGCTTTGTTACAAGGCCTTAAACCCTTCAGCAAAGCTCAATGTACTGATAGAACATAGTCTCTCATGCCTCCAGGAGAGATGCATTGAAGGGAACGATGTGCTACCAAGGTCTGCTGCATGTGGGCTGCGCTGAGCTTGTCATCGAGACTACTACGTCCAGTGCTTGAAGTCGAATAGTACCCGGACATGTTCACCTTCTCGCAACCTCTAAGCGATGGTATCGTGGTTGATTACACTCCAGTCGAGTACGCTCTCGCAAATTCCGTTGAACCTCCGAAGAAGAGACTGCGGCTAAGCGCAACTCTGGAGCAAGATCTCCTGCAAATCGAAGAAAAGCCAAGAGAGCTAGTCATTCTGTGCGATGCGTCGATTCTTCTGGACTTCAGCACAGCACAATTGCAAAAATGGCATAATTACAGTTTCCCTAATTTCACCATCGTGACGAAGGATCCAACGAACGTCAAGGGAATCAAGAAACGGCGAAACACAAGAAAGGGCCTCTTGAGAATATTCGTCGGGTCGTTAGCAACTTCGAAGGACGAGACAGCATTTCTGACCATCAATCAAGATCAATTGACGGAAGATGTACTCAGAGCCTTAGAACTATTTTCGAATATGGCACTGGGCTGTCGGTTCGAGCAGAAATTGCGTGCTGCTTATCAATTTGTGACCATTTCAAGGCTAATAGAAGTCCACAATTCACAGCTCACAATGCACATGAAAGTCGAGGTCAATTCTCTGACAGAATGGTCTCCAGAGACTCTGGCTCTAGCGAATGACTCTGTCTACAAGGCTATGGTGAATCTGCAATATCCGGAAACAGTAAATGACCCAGCGACAGTAGCAGCTTTCTACAATTGTATCAGGCCGCCTCCAATTACCGCTCAGAAAATTACTGATGCACGCCTCAAGACTGAGCTCATGTCGTATCAGAAGAATGCTGTAGCTTGGATGATCGACAGAGAACATGGTCTTGGTGAGCAACCGAATCTATGGACTGCGCATACAGACGAGAGCGGGTCTGTCATGTATCTACAGAAGGAGCTTGGTCTCATAGCCAGATCCGCAGAAAATCGTAGCGTACCCATACCAGGGGGTGTCCTTGCTGATGAAATGGGCCTCGGGAAGACATTAGAGATTATCGCGACCCTACTAAGCAACCCAAGAGTTATGTCTGGCAACGAGTCGAAACTGGATTCCTTCACTGGGAATCAGGTAGTGCCAATCGCAACAACTTTGATTGTATCGCCGACAACTATACTTGGCCAGTGGCTTGACGAGTTTCAAAAACATTCTGATACCAAAGTGTATCACTATCGCGGCATGAGTAGAAACACTAGTCACGATGTAGACTTCTCCGAGTATGCTGTTGTTGTGACGTCTTATTCTGTTCTGGCATCGGAGGTGCATCATGCGGCGGTATCAGCATCGTCAAGAGCTTTGAGACAGCCACCCGTCTACGAGCGGAGACGCAGTCCCTTAGTAATGGTTGAATGGTGGAGGGTCGTAATGGTATGCTCAAGACAATTCGGGGATTCCACAAGCTAAAGAAACAGGACGAAGCTCAGATGATACAATCTGGAGCCTCAGCTGCAGCTCAAGTTGCCTGCCAAATACCTCGGGTACTCTGCTGGGTCGTCACGGGCACTCCAATTTCGAAGGACTGTGTGGACCTCTTCGGCTTACTACATTTCCTTCGCATCGACCCTATCTACGCCAACATGAAACTCTGGAGAAGACTCCTTGAGAGCCCGTCTGCAGCCGATTATGTTGCCGGCCTATTTGAGCCGTAAGAGAATCGCGCACTTCAGTCGATGAATATTGACATTGGGTGTAGGATCACTTGCCGAAACACAAAACACTTCGTGTCTAAAGAGCTAGTCCTTCCAAAACAGACTAAATGTCTACAATTGATCGACTTCACTCCATTGGAGGAACAAAATTTCAAGGATTTGCTTTCATTAGCCTGGACCTCACTTGATCTGGATGATCAAGGCAATCCTGTTTCAGCAGACCTCAATGATGTTGATGTTAGTAAGTTACAGAATTTCATCAATCGCCTGAGACAACTGTGAGTCATCTCTCCATATCACAGCTGTGCTTGATGTCTGACAAACTGGCAGCTGTTCGCATCCCCAAATTGGACAGACGAATCGGCGGTTCATATCGCTGGGCAATGTTCCGAAGCCTTTGCGGTCCTTGGACGAGGTATTAGAGGCCATGTATAGCAGTACGAAGCGTGAACTAGATATCAACAGGCGCGCCTTGATCTCTGCTACGATTTTGCGAGGTCAGATTGAGGAATATGAGAAGAAGCCAGAAATTGCTTTGCAAACATGGTTAGCTCTTGTCTCCAGTCTCGAGGAGGAAGTTGAATGTCATTTACGAAAAGTGCAAAGCGTACTAAACGGTTCTTCAGATGAGCTCTTGTCTGATGAAGCCCGAGCATCAATACTCGAAAAAGATAGGAAGACCCTGGCTCTAGATCTGCGACTATGGCGCGAATTGCTTCACAAATGTTATTTCTTCTTAGGCTCAATATATTTTCAACTTGAGGACTCTGAGAAAGAGAGTCAATATTACTCTCAGGCCAAGAAAATGCGAAGCGACTTGCTATCAGAGCCTGAGGTGTTAGCTCTGAACGGTATCGCGCAACTGAAGAAGGACGTCAAGTTGCAGAACTTTGTCACGGTTCCAGAGATGAAGCATCTTCGGGAGACTGGTGGAATCACTTCACGAGCGATCTTAGAGAAGCTACAGATCCTGATCGATGTTGCAAATAACCAGGCCAATACATTGGACGAATACAGGGAGCAGTGTATCGCACGTCTGACAACCGATTTAGCTGATCAGAATGATGATCCTTCCGGCGAAGAATACCAGACTTCACTTGATGCTCAATCTGAGGCATTCTGTTATCACGAAGTTGTCAGATTCATGATCAACGACAGACACGAGTTCATCAATGGTACTGTCAATAATCTTCTCAAGTTCGACATAGTCAAGGCTCTCAGTGAGGTTGCAAGTCAGGACACAAGCGACATCATCAGAGATGGTCTAAAAGCTCGCGAACATTGTCGCTTGCCAGATGACGTCGGAAGTCTAATTTCACTGAGAAGTGATCTACGAACAAAGATTCGCAGCTTGGAAGGGACTATCTCGAGCGGAGGTGGCCGTACAGCCGCAAAACTAGAATTGGAAGTAGCCAAGCGAGTCATGAAGGATATAGAACGACAGTATCAAGCACAAAAGGAAGCTTTGGAAGAGCTCAGTAAGGAAGTCGACCGTTTCAGGGATGTATACAATGCCAGATTAGAATACTACCGACACTTCCAGACTATATCAGACCAGGTCGAGGCATTCACAGTTTTGAGAAAAGACGAGCCTAGAACCTTGAATGATCGTCTGGATGACGATCTTGATAGAGCGATGGGTCGAATTAAACACATAGAGATCGAGGAAACTGATATCACTCAAGAAGAACGCGAAAGGCGTGTTATGGAGTCCAAAAGGCAGGTAGACCGAGATATGCTGCAGTGTCAGAAGCATATTGACCAAGGTTCAACTCGATTGCGATATCTAGAGTTTCTTGGCAAAGTCGACTACGCAGAGTCAGATCCATGCTTGATCTGTACGAATCTAATTACGATTGGAGCAATAACAATCTGTGGGCATCTCTTTTGTCGTACTTGTTTCCAGGTCAGTCCTTCGTAAACAAGATTGATGGTTGTTGATACTTTTAGGAATGGTTTCGATCTCATAGAGCATGTCCAGTCTGCAAAACTATGCTGAACTCAAATGACGCGTGGCAAACGATAACTCTAAAACCCAAGGTGGAGAATTCAGTCCAGATTTTGCCTCCTTCTAAATCTGCAGCCGCGAATGATCCAGACGGACTGTACGGTGTCTATGAGAAACAAGACGAAGACATGACTACTGCCATTTCAAAGATATCATTGAGACGATCCTACTCTGCCAAGGTGAACGCCATAGTTCGACACATTCTGTCGCTACCGGTCATGTCGAAAAGTGTCTTGTATACGAATTGGCCCGAAGTCTTGGCAGTCTTCGCGGAGGCCTTGCGTCAGAATGATGTACTATCGGCACAACTCGGTGCAGGAAACAGTAAAAACAGTGCCAGGACAGTCCATGGTTTAGCTGAATTTATAAACAACCCTGATTGCAGGGTCTTGCTGATGTCTGGGAAATCTCAGTCGTCTGGACTGACACTCGTCAACGCCACAAATTTATTCCTGGTCGAACCAATCTTGAGTCCGGCAGTCGAGCAACAAGTCATCTCTCGAATCCACAGGATAGGACAGACCAAGGAAACGAATGTCTACCAGTTCGCCATCACCGGGACCTTGGAAGTGGCAATCTTGGAGCGATCGATCGAACGTCGCAAATGGGAAGCACAGACGGGACGGGTGGCAAAGGACAATGAGCGTGAGACTGCAGATCTCGTCATTTCGGAAGGACATCAGACGGTTCAAGAAGCACTGACACTACTCAGAGCAAATCTCGGCAAGTTGAAAGGCGAATTGTAAGATGCTTCTCAGGATATGAACCCCTTCCGGATTTTGTAATGAGATGACTGGAATTGTAATGATAGGAATGCTGTGCCAAAACGCCATCTTGTCACGATGATCGCGACATGAAATTGTCACTAAAAGATGCTGCTCATGACTTTCTTCATCTTCTCATCCTTGTTTGTGAATGTGGCATCCTTTGTCTTATCCTTGACATCCCTCTGATTGAACCTTCTCCTCATTCTCTCTTCTCCTGCCGGGGGTCCTTCTATCGACGGTGCCACTACATGATGTTTGACAACTAGAGAGGCTGATGGTGCCTCACCTGCGACCAAGGCGTCCCGTTTCGCGGCTCGTGTCGCCTGGATGTTTTGAATCATCTTGGCGCGTTCGGCATTCTTGAGGTAATGCTGAGCCTCCTTCTTTCCGGCTTCAATCTCATTCGCGAGTCTGACTTGTCGAGAGGCATTCTCTGCCGCAATCTGAGCAGTGAGATCGTCCCATTTGAATTTGGGGAGGTACTTGAGGTTCCAGAGATCGTCATGGTAAAAGGACTTTTTCTTGCCTCCGATCGGTCGCGTGTTGAGTGTCTCTGCCACCAACTTTGCCTTCTTCTTGTCGAGAAACTCGATCCAGCCTTCGACAAACATGCGTCTCTTGTTGCCGCCGAAGCGGACCCGTTTGGCATAACTCTTGGGATCTTCGGGCGCGAGAAAGATCCGGTTGGTCTCGCCGTATTGCGTCAACAAGTGTTTGACCTTTTGCGGTTTCATGAATGGAGGCACCTTGGAGAGATAGATGACTCCGCTCCTGGCTTTTGCCTGATTGACTGCATCGAGTTCCTCCCTCGTCAGCGAGGTGATGCCCTTTTTCCCTCTGCGAGATGGATGAATATCGTCCTGCTCGGCAATCGAGCCTGCTGCCGAGACATCTTTTGCATCAGAAGCCGCTGCACCGTCGTAATCATCATTGCCGACATCAGAGTTCTCTGTATCTTCGGCCTCGGAGTCACTGCTGCCACTCAAGTCTTGTTTGAAGGTCGGGACGAAGGAGGCATCCGTCCTTCGTCGTTTCGTCGTGGCTGCAACAACTCTGCTCTCTTCTCGCTCAGATGAATCTGCGTCGGAAGAATCAGACTGCCGCCGTGCTGAGTTCGCCATGCTGAGGATCGTATGCCACAGGACAGCTGAACAACCAGGCTCTAAGTAAGCAATGTCTTGTAGAATAACTCTGCTTTTTCAAGCGACAAAATTTCGTGGAGGCGCCATGGCTTGGGGAGAGGCTGAGTATGAACAAGAACACTTTTTTTACAGGATGACGAATGTCGGTTGGCAAAGACTTGTCGCTTCGCTAGACTTGAAGTGTAGATCTATCAAATGTTCTATATAAGATGCTCGCTATCGCCAGAACCGTGATCGAAGAAGAAAAAGGCATTAGATGCAGAAGCATGAGAGACACTGCAGACTCAGGCAACTGATTTGGAAACATTGATGTAGTTGATGCCCAAACAACTGACAATGACATCTCCCGTAGCTTCATCCTCCTTGATGGCCATGGTTCGCCCGAAAATGCGCTTGATGTCCCTGATCATACTGACAAAATCTTCATTCACCACTCCCCGGCCGAACCTGCACCGTCCTACGTCCTCGCTGCCGAGGAGCATGCCCAGAAGCACCAGATTCGAGGAAAACTTGTCGACACATCCTCCCGATTCGATCTGGAGGAGGAGACTCTTGGCACATCTTTCTCCTATATCCTCGGGCGTTTCTCCGGGACCTGCGGCCAACTCTGCCGCAAAAACACAGCCAGTGGGAGTTTCGGCAGTAAGACTGAGCGCAAAGCCAGGGGAAGCACCACATTCGTCTCCTCTTCGAACATCTGTGTAGATGTGCACATCACTGATGAGTGGATTGAGGATTCCCCTGGCACTCGTCACTAGGCGATTCACGTTCGCAGGACTGACTCGTGTCGAGGATGCGATGCCGCGGATCTTGAATATTTTCCCAGGTTGTAAAAGGTGTAGTGTAGGATATTGCTTAACTATAGGACAGAGAAACTGTACCTGACCACCCCCATCGGGCATGGCACCGCGCTTGAGTATTCTCAATTCTAGAGCGGCGTCTCCGCTGAAGCGCTTCATCACAGGCAAGATGGACGTCCTGATCATATCGACACCCGAATCGAGATTGTCTGTCGTTATCCCATTCAAGGTCAAATTCACTGGTGTCTTTGCAAATGGAGCGAGTTGTAGTAGTGGCTCCAAGAAGTATCCAATGGAACGTTTGCCTGCACAATCGTGCTTTATTGCGCCTCCGGTGATCTGTCCCGGCTTGAATTGAAAGGACGTACCTGTGTAAGAGATGTCGATGATGCTGCCATTGGTGAAACGGTCGAGTAGGCGTAAGAAGGATATTTCATAGTCTGTCAGACCGGGATTCTCGTCTTGCGTCCTTATCCTGTCGAAACGAACCGTCTTGCCGGCAATTGTAGCAAGAACGAGACGTTGTCGCAGATATTCATGCCCTTCATACCGGAGAAAATTCGACTCCGGTGCGACCATTGTTCTCCTACACTATAGCCTCGCAATAGTTTGTGATGATGTATAGATACGAGGACTCGTGGTGATTGATGATGGACAGAAAAGAGGATTGAATGCAGTCTGTCGTGACTTGAGTGCGATTTGTTCTTTGAATCTGCGCCATGGACATATTTTTTGATTGAGCGAGGGAATACGATCAACGGAGCCACTTTCTCCACAACCGAGACGGACAGCATCATTTCACGATATGCGTCCTGCAAGCTGTGCTCGCAGATGGATTCTGCGCCGATAGACAGTCTGCAAGTCATCACAAGTCTCTTATTACCACTTTGATTCACGCACGAGCATTGTATCTCAGTGAAAAGTCCGGTGACACGTCATACAAAGTCGCTCGCGAGCACATTTTCATGATAAAACCTTCAAAGTCGAATCAAGTCGTGTTCAATCAGCTCAGGTCGATACCTGCGGATGCCAGAATCGATTTGCGGCTACAAGGGCGCCGGTCATTGGAAGCCTGGCTATATATATATGACACCCAATCACAATGCATAGTGGTATACGGTGGAAAAGAAGGCAACGACTTTACAGACTTACGCATCGTCTCGCTCGCGGAGGTCGTGAGCGTCACCCGGTTTACGGGTGAAAACAGACCGGATCCCAAAATCAGTGTCGATGGTCGAGCAAAGTCGGTCGGTTCTGCCTCCCCGGCGCCTCGAAAAGCTCAGCAAACGAGATCCGAACAAATACTGCCAGAAGAAGCAAGGTTGCTTTTCCAGGGTCTTTCGAAACATCTTCCAATATCACTACGTGGAGAGACATTTGTCATAGCACTCACAAGCGAAATCACGATTGAGCCACCCTACACAACTGTTGCTGGAAGCACAGAAGATGCGGCCAAAGTCAGACGGATATTGGAGAGTGAGCGAAGCGTCTTGCCAAAAAAGAAGTCCAAACGCAATGCGCATGTTCCCCTGAAGGGTGGATAGAGCTAGAGTGCTGTGCCGTAGCATCATACACTGTAATAAATCTTTGGAAAGAAAGAAAGCAGACGAAAGAATTCCCTTCCCGCGCATGCCAACCCCGCAATCGCTCACGTGCCCAGGATATGCAATCGATAAGAATGAAGCAACCGAAATGCGTCACGCGCATAGAAAGTAGTCCAGGCAGTCGTTCCCTATGGTCGACGCGCTGCCGGATTCAGTCCCAAGCTCACCCGTAGAGCACAAGGAGTCGACCGAGAAGAAGGACAGGGCAAAAAGAACGAGCCAAAATGACCGTTCGGCTGCCTCACGAGTCGATATCGATTTTCCCCTGAACAAATTACATGAGGCTCTCGGAGATCGATGGCCAACGTATCAGACAATTGGTGAGTACATGCTCATGGACAGAGCAAGGCAAGAAGGCTTGCTGACGTGTGTAGTCACGGACTTCTTGACTGGTCGGTCGACACGTCAGGAATTCGAGACCTGTTTGGAACCTCTCATCTCCACCACGCGCAATTTCATCCGGTACCACAATGAAATACTGCTGACTTTACTTTCCAATTCCTTTCGTGAAGCGCCTCCCTCATCGCTACAGAGCCTCGGATGGAGCAAGAAACGTCGGGAGCTGGGTGATCAACGTTCTCGTGGTGACCCTGCTGCAAAGAGGCTCAAATCGGAGGTCATGGGCCTCACGAACCGGGAGAGGGCAAGGCTGAAGAAGATACCCAAGCCAGATCCGTCTTATCGTCTGCGTCCAAACTCGATGATCGAGACGAGGTTCGCCAAATTACCACGCGTGCCTGTGACCCAACAGAAAATCAATTCCTGTAAGCCATTCTCTTGGTGGCAGACTTGGAAAAAAGCTGACGAGATCCTCTTTAGCACAACATCATATCGACATTGTCCGTGGCTTCCATGTGCCTCTAGCCACCGAGTCACAACACCTGCCAGATCCAGCATCCTTGAAAGACCGCATCTTGGCAAGTTGCCTGGAGAACGGTCTCCTGGGTGGCTTGGAAGACCAAGTCCCCGACCTGCTCATCAACGGCCTCGAGATTCATCTTCGCAACATCTTGACCCTCATCATCACCAAACTCCGCAAGAATCGAGCCGACTGCGTGTCACTCCTTCCACAGACACGAGAACAACTCACTCCGTCGAGCATCCCGTCCATCACCAACACTCCCCCACTGACCAATTCTACCAGCAGCAGTAAGAGCGATCCAACGGAACCTGGCACGGACTCGAGCTCCATCACGACACCCACAACTGAGACGATTCTGGGTCCTGAAGAACTGGCATTCACCTATTCCCTCACTCCCCATCTATTCGTGGAGGCAAGTCACACAGTCACCAGGATGTTGGGGACCATAAACACCGACACAGCAGGCAAAAGTCTCGAACGGGAGTGGAGCGAGTATGAACCCACACAACGCGTCAAGGCTGCCATGATGCTCGATGGACTCATTTAGCTTCGTCCCCGACGCGCAACCTCTTGGTCTCAAATCTCCCTAGAGGGGCAAATTCGTTGCCCTTCAGCAATGCCATTTCTACCATCAGACAGTCTTCCAGAAGGGGGAGAGCCGCGAGAGAGATGTGGACAATCTCGTGATGTAGATATCTAGCAATAGCGAAGCATAGCGATATGATCAGGTACATTCTCTTTGTCCTCCTCTACCTTCACAGTCTCTGCATTCCGTGACTTGTTGAGCAGAGATGCACGGACGAGACATGCTTCAACGTTCCAGCCAGACGGGGAAAATCACGGGAGATCAAAGCACGATATTTGCATATTCTTCAAAAAGTCGGAAAAAGCAGAGGGGTTTCTGATTTTGTATGTACATGCTCGACTAACATATGCTCCATCTCGAATTATGAAAGATATCGCGACAGAAAATGACAGAAGAGCAGAGTTTCGGGATTGATTGTGTGTGAGAAAAGGTAGAGAAGAAAGAAAAAAAACTTGCAAAATTTTCAAGATTTAGATGTGCAAATATAGCTGAAAGATGTCTTGTAGTCGTGTAGTGTGATGTCGCTTTGTGTATGCTCTATTGTGGATTGATTTTCCCCTTGTTTTTCGTGTAGCCAGGAAGGTTTTCGATGTTTGGTGTGCGTGATATGCTTAAGCTTCATAAAGATCTCAAGGGTCGTTTCGGACGAGTAAGTCGGAAGCTGTCAAATAGTCCTTGACATCTCCGATCGTGCATTCTTGCCGGTGGAAGATTCCGGCTGCCAGAGCAGCCTCACATCCCGTGGCTAGGAAGACATCCTTAAAATGCTCGGGCTTGCCGGCTCCAGAGGACGCAATGACGGGAATATCGACAGTCAACTTGACGTCCTTGATCAGTTCGAGATCGAAACCAGAGTTTGAGCCATCCTGATCCATACTGTTCAGCAGGATTTCACCTGCACCGAGAGCCGACACAGCCGACACGAGCTGTTGCACATCAAGATCACGAGCTTCGCGACCACCCGAGACAGTGCATTGATACCACGCCCACTGCTCACCGTTCGGCCCGAGTCTGTCTTTGCCCATCTTGATCGTGTGGTGTTTTGTGTCGTCGGGCCTTTGAACATAGCGCCTCTTGGGATCCACGGACACCACAACAGCTTGGTTGCCATAAGCCTTAGATATAGTTTCGAGGGCAGATGTGCCATCAGCCTTGCAACCATTGGCATAATACTGTTCTGCTGCATACACTGCGTCACTGCCAATCGATATCTTGTCTGCACCGGCATCGAAATACATGCGAGCGACATCGAGGGCAGTGTGTTTTGTGCCATCTGGATCTGTCGTGTCCTTGATTCCCCCACCGACAGTCATAGGAACAAAGACGGTCTTGGCCGCCTGCTTCAGGACTTCCAACATTGGTGCTTCTGCAGCCCTCGTATTGCGAAAACTAGTAATGTTCAGAAAAGTGACTTCATCGGCACCTTCCTTATAGTATCGAGAAGCCAATTCGACTGGCTTTCCAAGGTTGCGTACATCCCCTGCCTCAGATTTCTCCCTCACGTCGTACTGATCGCCCTTGGTGACCACGAGATCGCCAGCATCGTTCGATCGAACGTCCAAGCAAGCGATGACTCGATAAGTCAGGCCACCTCTGCCAGGTTGTTCGCAGATGACGGTCGCTTTGCCCGTAATGTGTTTCCTTACAGTCTTTGATAAGAAGGCCTCCAGAATCTTCAACCCAGCCTGGCCCGACTTTTCGGGGTGAAACTGCGTCGCAAGGCAATTCTCTCTGGCGACAGCGCCTACGTAGTCTTCGTCGCCGTACTTGGCTGTAGCGACACTCCAACCACCACCAAGCTTCTGATCCGTCTTTCTTGCATAGGAGTGAACGTAGTAGTACTTGGCGTGGGGAGTGATGCCATATATGGCTGTATCTGTCTCATCCCTGACTACGGCGGAGTTCCAGCCAATACAAGGGACACTCTTGTCCTCCGTGCTGAATTTTCTGACCATGCCTGGGATGAGACCCAGACCGGGGACATCTGGTGACTCCTCAGAGCCCTCAAATAAAGCCTGCATACCAACGCAGATGCCCATAAAGGGCTTACCCGCATCGATATATTTCTTGAGTGGCTCCGCGTAACCTTTCTCTCGCAGGGACGAGCAGACATGCCCAAAGTTACCTACACCAGGGAAGAGCAAGACCTGTGCTCTTGTTAGTCATCTGGAGGAAGCCTTTGGCTCAATGCCCATACCTCAGCCTTCTCTATTTCTATGGGTTCTGTGATGAATTTCGTTTCAAAGCCGATCTGTTCTATTGCATTCACAAGAGACCTAACATTGCCGGCACCATAGGAGAGGATGGAGACCGTCGGCTTATACTCCTCTCGCTTCTGAGCCTTGAGGACAGGCGAAGTCCTGGAGGAGGTCATGAGAAGACCCCACGAATGTGTCGTCCGACACGGATGAAAAAATCAACAGGCGGTCGAGGGGGATTCTCGGAGGAGGAAGAGACACCCACAGAGGGGGACGTCGCCTTGCTCTGACTTGAGCAGCGTAGGGCAGACGGTGTGAGGGAGCGAGGTGAGGCCTGGAGATGAGTATCGGGGAGTTGCCAGGAGCAAGCCCGCCCTGGCTGGGAGAGCGATGATGGATTATTATTATTTCTCTGTACTGCTTGGCTGATGCAGGCATTCGACTCTGACTCAGGGAGGGCGAGTGGACAGAGTGCGCAAGCCCAGCGGCTGTTCCCCCCCTCGCCCAATCAGGCTCGGCCGAATGCCGGCACTGCGCTTCCCGCCTGCCCGCTCATCTGATCATCCCCCGTCATCTCAGCTTGATCATCTCAGCTTGATCAACTGATATATTTCTCAGCACTGATCGTCTCTATGCTATCTACTGATCACTCATCTGGACGACGAGCATCGACGACCTGCAGGTCAGTCTATTATACGACTTTATTATGATTGCGCGTTCAGGCGGCCATATGCTTGAGGGGATCGGCGTTCTTCACGAGCAAAATTTGTCGAGGCAAGAGACGAGTTTCTGCGTGTCCTGGAGGGAGATTGCATTGTAGAGCGAGGCCCTGAGCCCTCCAACACTACGATGACCTTTGAGCTGAACCATGCCCTGTCCTTCTGCTTCCTTCAAGAAAGCCTTTTCCCTCTCACTGGCGTCCTCACCCGTGAATTTGAAGCATACATTCATGCGGCTACGGACCTCTTTGTCCGGCACGACTTTGAGACATGCATGCTTGTCCAAGCAATTGTAAAGCAACTCAGCCTTCTGCTTATTCACTCGTTCAAGCTCTTTCATTCCTCCTTGGGCGAGGAGGTGAGCAAAGACAAGTCCTGTCAGATGTGTCGTGAAGATAGGAAGTGTGTTGTAGAGAGAATCGTTCTCCGCAATCGTCTTGTAATCAAGCATGATGGGCACGACTGGACCACCGGCCGATCTAACAGCATCCGCGTCAGCACGGTGCTGCATGATATCGTTCCTGACAATGAGCACAGTGACACCAGCCAGACCAACATTTTTCTGTGCTCCGGCGTAGATTACTGCATATTTGGAGACATCAATTGGCCGCGACGCGAAATTAGAGCTCATGTCGCATATCAGTGGAACCTCAGGATCAACTCCGAGAGGCAGGCCAGGGAATTCAACTCCATCAATCGTCTCATTGTCACAATACCACACATATGCCGCCTTGTCTTTTGGCGTGTAATTATAATCCGTTGTGGCCAATTTGGCAAACTTTTTGTCCTCGCTCAATGTCCGTGAGTCTGTGACGAGGTTGATGTTGACGCCAAGCCGCTTTGCTTCCGAGGCAGCTTTAGCAGACCACGATCCAGTGACTAGATAGTCGCCTATGCGCTTACTGCCATTTGTCGGGTCCTTGGCGATCCAATAGGACATCAGGTTATAGACAGTTGCAGAGAACTGCGTGGTACCTCCGCCTTGCATGAAGATGACCTTGTGAGTATCAGGAATGTCCACCAGGTCAGAGAGGTCCTTTTGGATCTTCTTCAATAGATTCGCACATGTCGAAGATCGGTGACTGAGCTCTCCGATTCCCATACCAGATTCCTCATAATTCAAGAGATCCTTGGCAGCTTGCTCCATGACTGGAGTCGGCAAAGTAGCTGGACCAGCACCGAAATTGATGACTTCATCTCTCTGTACCATCTCGAAAGAAATGATAAGCAATCGTCTATGGTCGATCAATAGACTTCTTTATTCAGATGTACGATACCTTCTCGTGACTCCATGATTGAAATGACTCCAAACTATTTTTGTGGCTGAAGTCCCGATGAACACGACAGAGGTTTTACAGAGCAGATCTAGGGTTATGTTGCTCATAGAGACGAGCGACGAACCAGGCTCGAACCTCAACTATACTCGAGTTCATGCTCTCACCAGTTATCAGAAGTCCTTTCAATCGAGTGTAATTTTTGTAGGATGGCCGGTCACGATGAAGATGATGATCTTTTCGCAGATCTTTAGTGAGTCACGGGAAGGTGCTCTACTGTCTGGCAGCATTTGTTGACTATAGTTAGCGGAGACGATGAAGACAAGCAATCCAAAGAAGAAGAAGCCAAGCCAGTTGCGGTTCCCGTTCCTCCTCCGTCTGTAGCCCCGCCGCTTCAGGCTGAGGCAGGTGGGAATGATGTAGCAGCGCAGTTGAGTGCTGCGGTAGCAAAGTCGAATGATCCTAGATTAGCGGCTCAGGCTCCCGCGAGCGAGGCACAGCTAGAGGCCAAACCACAAGTAGAGACTCCTGTTCCCGAGATGCCTCAGATGCCTCAGATGCCGACTCCACAGGGACCACCGGCCCAGCCTAGCTATAACGTGAAAGAAGATGGGTATGTCCTTCAGACTAACTTTGAGGCAGTAGCATCGGAACATATGTATTGGCTCTACCTTAGCTCTTACCATAAGCCACACGATAGACTTCTACAGGATAGCCTGCATAAAGTAAGCGAGTTGAAGTGTGCAAGATCACGACATCTTGAATGTCCTTCAGCTCGGGTACATTCTCGCCATAGTTCACTATCTCTAGGTCGTCTAGGTCAGGTACTAGCTAAGGAAAGAACAAAATATATACTCAAATGCCACGCTACAAGCTCTCATTGTAATCTCATATTTCTGCATAGCACATGGCTGATGACAGTATAGGAAGATGTTTATAGGAGGACTGAATTGGGAGACGACGGATGAATCCTTGCGAGAATACTTTGAGCAGTTTGGTCAAGTGACTGACTGCATGGTAATGCGTGATGGAGCCACTGGCCGCTCGCGAGGATTCGGGTTCTTGACATTTGCAGACGCCTCCTCCGTCTCAGTTGTCGTCAGTAAAGAACATTACCTGGACGGCAAGATTGTAATGAGCTCTTTCATCCCGTGCCCAAGAACATCATCACTAATCGTCTCCTAGATTGATCCAAAGAGAGCCGTTCCAAGGGATGAGCAGGAGAAGACTGCCAAGATGTTTGTCGGTGGAGTTCCTCCAGATTGTGATGAGGAGCAATTCTCGCAGTTCTTTGGGCAGTTTGGAAGAGTGGTCGATGCGACTCTCATGATGGACAAGGATACCGGTCGTCCGAGAGGATTCGGTTTCGTGACATTCGATACGGGCGAGGCGGTCGAGAGAGCCATGGTCACCCCATTCCTCCAAATCAACGGCAAGACGATCGAGGTCAAGAGGGCGACTCCCAAGGGCAACCAGGATCGAAACAGTGGACGGGGTGCGGGGACCTATAATCCCAATGGTGGTTTCGCAGGCGGCGAGGCATCCTCGGCGGCAGCTTACGGAGGCATGACACCGGCCATGATGGCACAGTATTATCAGCGCATGCAGCAATGGATGGCCCAAATGCAAGCCATGGGTCGAGGTCAAGCTGCTCAGGGCATGATGGGCATGAACCCGATGATGAACCCGATGATGATGCAACAGATGCAGCAGATGCAGCAGATGCAACAACAGGCTGCTGGCGGTCAGCAACAAGGCGGGTACCAGCAACATCCTCAACATCAGCAGCAGATGCATCAGCAAGGAGGAGGAGGAGGACAAGGTGGGTACGGAGCACCACAAGGCAGTGCCAGTCCCTATGCGTCACAAGGTCAAGATGGCCAATATGACGACCAGACCGGTGCCCAAGAGGGAGACTCACAGAGTGCCGGGGCTCAAGACCGTCACGAAGGCGGAGGCGGCGGCGGCGGCGAAGGATCACCCTTCTCGAGAGCACCGATCGATGCTCCCTCTGGTCCCGCTGCTGGATCCAGAGACTCTGGCGGCTACAGAGGTGGAAGAGGCGGAGGTTATCAATCCGGATACCAGGATCGGGGTCGGTATAATGACCGAGGCGGCCGAGGCGGGTACCAAGATCGAGGAGGTCGAGGGGGAGGAGGAGGTCGCGGTCGAGGAGGCTATCGTGGTGGAGCCTCCCGATTTGATCCATACTCGAGATGATCTCCCCCAAGTCAAAAGTCAAAGCCATTGGGAAATTAAAAAGAATGCATTTGATCAAAAAGCCGTCAAGTGTGTGTGTGTGTGTGTAGGGCACAAGAGACAAGACACTTTACTCTCACAAAGATGACGTCTCTCAGAAGATCAAGTCTCATAATTTCCTGTCGGAGAGAGTCCAAGAGCTCGAGGGCGATTGGAGGCGATACAGTAAAGTACTTCCATCACGATGATGTAATGCTATAGTCAAAAATGCTGCGTTAGAACTGCTGATCCGTGCCAATTGCTAAAGCTTCCTCAAATCACATCGTTGATTGTCCATTGACGCTTCATTCCCTTTCCTCATTCCATGTTCATGCGGCCCGTACATCACCAGTCCAGATCAACCATGGGCAACTTACGTGATCTCACTCGAGCGCCCCTCTGTCTATGTTTGTGTCGAGTTCGACTCTGGCAGGATTGATGTGTGCCGTCTTGTAGAGTTCTGCGGTCCTGACAGTCTTTGAGAAACTCGAGGTCCGGTATCGCATGACACCGCGGATGATGAGTTCAAAGGAATGTTGAATCACGCGTTCCCACGTCTCGACACCGTCTTCGTCCGTGATGTTTCCCGGTTTGGGCACCCGGAGTTCGCCGGAGGCTGTAGAGACACTCCGATTGAAGAATCGGGACTCGAATTGGAGGCTCGAATCGAATTTGTAGACACGGCCCAGGAGAAGGGTCGTGCTGTCTTCTTCTTCGGGATAGTCTCCGTCCCCGGAGTGGTTGTGAGAAGGTTGCCAAGGTGGCCAGAAACCACCGATGGCGTTCGTCTTTAGCTTGCTCGACGAGGCCTGCCGCCTTCCCAATGCTGGTGGCGCCTTTGAATGATCTTCGTCCCGTACATAGGGGCTCTGCGCAAAGACTGAAATTTCCACCTCGCTCACGGTGATGGCCAAGGCATTGGGATTGTAGGCCTCGACCACGAGATCAAAGAGCAGCTCTTGCTTCGACACCAAGACACTCGTGATGTTGACGACCTTGATGTCCCTCAGCGGCTGGGAGGTCGAGAGGATGCCAGCGGCGATCAGGCAGGTCATCAACATCAGACAGATGATGATGATGATGAAGGGCATCCCAGTCACGAGACCGCCTGCGTGAGTCTGCTCTCTCGAGCTGCGATGGAGCCGGCTGGATCGCTTGCGAAGAAAGGGTGACATCTCAGAGGACGAACCTCCTTCTTCCTCGTCTTCATACAGGGACCAGGGCCTGAAGGACGTCGGCTTACCGGCACGCTCCCTTTTCGAACCGGTGGCACCGTATCTTTGGGAGACTCTGGGAGAAGCTGGACGGGACAGCCTGGGACTGTTTTGGGAGGACGAGATGGGAGAGGTGAGCCGTCTCTCGAGTCCTGGACGGATTCGTGGAGAGATGTTGTTGTGATCGTCGAGCGTGCTCCTATGTTGACCGAGTGTGTGTGAGACGTGCCGTCGCTGTGATTCCTCATAGTAAGGGTTGTTGGCAAACTTCATGCTGCGCTTGCCCGAAATGGCATGGGCGCGAGTCGTCTTGTCCCTGTTGTCGTAGGTATGTAGACCTTGGGAGTATTTCGGTCCTGCCTCCAACCTCGAATGCGAGGCATGACGTTCACCCGAACTCGATTGTGTGGACCCGAAACTGGATCGACGACTGTGCCTCTTGGGAGACCGAGGATTGCTCTCGTAGACGAATGTCTCATCTGAGTCTGAGTCTTCCATCTCATCGACTGCCTGTGTGATTGTGGCCGCGAAGATTTCGGATTTGGTGGGGGCATGGTTGAGACTGGTCACGGCGACCTTGGACCTCTTCTTCTTTGGCTTTTGAGAGGGGCGGACGGTATCGGTGCTCGCCTTTCCCCTGAGACTGCGAGCATGGTGATCTGCTTTGAGCACAGAATTGTGACCGATGTTGGCAACTGTCTCCGTCTCGATCGTCATCGTGCGTCGCTCATGCTCGGACGGGACCTTGCTCGCCGTCCGCCTGCTGAAGACGCTGAGACGACCGGGCTCAAATTCTTGCTGGGTGATGGACTGTGTCGATAGATATCCACCCTCACTCTCTGTGTCTGTCGTCAGGCCTGTTGCGGAAGAGCCTATGGGCACGAGCTCGTCCTGACTGGATCCCACGGGAGCCGGCTGTGTCGCATGAAGTGCTTCTACAGGAGAGGGAGGCTCTGTACGTACTTCTGGTATCTTTGGTGCTAGACCCCGTGTCCCTGACATGATATCAAACGTGCGACTCTTGTCAAGAACTCAGCAGTGTCCCTCTCTATCGCCCACACTGATCGCAAGGCGGTCTACCATAGAAGTGTCGGCATGCTTAGAAGTCAACGTTTCAGATATCGACTGTGCCACAGTGGTCCACCACCTAAATGAAGGGACAAGTCAAGCTTCCTCACGCCTGGCGCAACCCACCCTCAGAGATGAGGACCACAAAATTTGAAAGAAGATCCCCGTCCTCCCTCCTCCTGCCACTCTACGCACATCTCTCGGGAAGCCAGACGGGTAGAGATGAGCTGATATCTCGTAGTTGCACGTGTGTCTTAAATGAGGATCTGACTATGAGTAGAAGGAGCTGTTGCGGGTGTGCAACAACTCAGTGGTACAAGAATACACACAAGTGAAGCAGAGAGGGCAGGATCCCAGGACACGATCCCTCATGACTGAGACAGAAAGGACATATTGACTGCATAGCTCGTCTCTCACTGTGCTTCGTGACACGTGCTCTCGAACACGTGCTGGCGCTTGTTGTTGTTGTTTTGTTTAGCTAACGGCTGCACTCGCCTGACTCGACTCGGCAGAATAGGCAGAGGCAGTCTAGCTCCAGAAGAGCAGCTCGATCGAGGCAGCTGCAAAATTGGGGCAGCCGGTAGAGCATCACCCGATCTTCAGGGACGCAGGTCTGCTTTGTGTCAGTCCCCTGAGGAGTGGGTGAGTGAGTGGAAGAGACGCGCCTCAGGTGAGAGTCGCTCCATTCAGGGAAAATTCTGATCAGCTCAACACACAGCAGCAGCAGCACCCGCAACCACAACAGAAAAACACCACACACACACACAAAGACACGAGGAGACCAAATTGTCGCGCACTTCCTCCCACCGCCCTCTCTACACACCGACACTGAGTGCTGGACGACTGGATCGATAGAATCCTACTCGTCTTCTCGCAACCTTTCTTCATCCTCTGGGACATATACTCGATTCAAGCTGCTCTCTGAAGGGTGACGCTCGAGCTGCTTCAGGCGGTGAAGGCTCCGTCGACGTCGCTCGTCGCAAGGTCGACATGCACAGACGTACCAATTCCTCCGAGAAGGTACAGTCTCCCTTCGCAGTACCCTATGCCAGGAAGAGAGCCGGTTCTGGGTCGCGCGCAAAGACACCTGCGAATCCACTCATGGAGACCGCGAGCAATTTTGTGAATAGTCCTTCACCTCTCAAGAGGTCAGACGCCCTGCCGAATCTCCTGGCCCTGGATCAGAAGAATCTCTCGAGTCCCTCTGTCGCGCGCTCCCGGCGCTTTCACAATCTGCGTAAGCAACCCTCTGTCGACAACTTCACCGGGCCCGGTCACAGAGAATCTCCCTTTGGCACACCTCACACCATTCCGAATCCCTCGATACATCCCCTGCTGCCGAATCAGCAGAAGCAGTCCCGTGCACCCCATCCCCTGTCTCGAAGCTCTCTCGACGCTTCCTCCCAATTGAGCAGGGATGCCTCGAAGCTAGCCGTGTCCTCGAAGGCATCTTCCGAGAAAGGCCTCCGAGCTGAGGCATTACAGCAGCAGAACGAAGAACACCACTACTCCACGCCAGATGCCCTCAGAGGCGTCAAACCACTGGCGACGGCATTCATGTCCACAGGCTTGCTCTCGAAACGCAACAGACCTCTCGAGCATCTCAAGGTCGGGAAACCGACTCCCGATACACCTTGTAAGCGTCCCTCGACCATGGGTCTACCGCAGACACCCGGCACGCCTGGCACTCCCCTCGGCAGCAAGGAATACTTCCCCGACCACGCCCACAAGCAGACCATGGAGGACAATGCACTCGACGACTATCTCTTTCTCGACAACGAGGGCGACTCCTCCTTCATCTACGCTTCCTCCTCCTCCGAATTCGACGGCACTCCCCACACACCCACACGGAGCCTCTTCAGCATGTCCGATGGCTCGATAGCGGATCGCAAGCGGCGGAGACCCCTCCTCTTTGGACAAAGCCCGGCAGAGGAGGAGAGCTACTTTCTGCATTCCATGGAGGAAATCCCGCTCAGCGCGTCTCGTCTCACCATTTCCTCGCATGCCACCAACAGTCAGGCGAAATCGGCCGCAGCTGCCCCGAGGAACATCAGCTCGGCACAGCATGCCGACGATCCCAGCTCGGAGGACATCATCTCGACGCTCGAACGCCGGTTTCGGCATGTGGAAAAGCTTGGGGTCGGTGAATTTTCCGAGGTTTTTGTTGTCGAAGACCTTGTCCTCGACAACAAATATGCCGTCAAGCGATCAAAGACATCGTGCACAACAGTCAAGGAACGCACGCGCCGCCAGGAAGAGGTCTCCGTCCTACAGCAGATTGGCAGGCACGAGCACATCATCGAAATCTACGACTCTTGGGAGGAGTCTGGGCACCTGTATATTCAGACAGAGTACTGCGAGAATGGATCTCTCGACATCTTCCTTCAGGATCTTGGCAGGACGCAGAGGTTGGACGAATTCCGCGTCTGGAAGGTCCTCACGGAGCTTGCCCTTGGCCTCTCTTTCATCCACGAGCGAAATTTCTTGCACCTCGACCTCAAGCCTGCCAACATCTTTATCACTTTTGAAGGTGTCCTCAAGATTGGTGACTTTGGCATGAGTGTGGCTTATCCCGCACCAGCACATATAGAACGCGAAGGCGACCGGGAGTACATTGCACCAGAGGTCCTCGCATCGGGTCAGTACGACAAACCGGTCGATCTCTTCTCCCTCGGCCTCATCATCCTCGAGGTTGCCGCAAACATCGTCTTGCCAGACAACGGTGCCTCATGGCAGAAACTCCGCAGTGGTGACCTCAGTGATGCTCCCCGCCTCAGCAGCTCGGATGAAGGTGCCATTCCACAGTCCGTGCACGAACATGTCGTGCCACACCGTTACATCGGTCAAGGTGGCCTGGACCGAGTCGTCAAGTGGATGTTGTCGCCAGATCCGCTCGAGCGGCCGACGGCACTCGAGATTCTCAACATCGAAGAGGTCCTCTGGGCGAATAGGACACGCAGGGCCGGGGCCGTGATCTTTGAAGGAGATCGTGGTCCGGACGCTCATGGGGACTACGACATTTACATGGTCAACGAAGAGACCCAGCTCGAAGACGACGGAGAGGATTGGAGAATGGAGATGTGAAGCGGTTCGTGACTTTTAGCTCTCTCTCTCTCTCTCTCTCGATCCAGCTTTTTTCCCGCGCGAACCTGAGACGGCATTCTCAGTGCGAATATTTAATGACTTGATAACTGGTGCACGTCACTGGCAGGCAGCGGCAGCTTCACTCTTCCGCCGTCGCTTGAGGGCTCGTGTGTATGTTGTACTGACTCTGCCTTTGTTGGACGTAGCATGTTTCCAGGCCGACTCTTTTTCCTGTATACACTTTTTCTCATTATAGCTACGAATGTATCCTATCTCTCTGTCCAATCTACAATCCAAATCTACAATCCCAATGCCAGTCCCATTTCCAGTTCCATTTCCAGTCCCAGTTCCAATCACATTTCCAGTCCCAATCTCCACTCTCTAATGTCCAACCACCAATCCCCAAATTCCAATGTTCCACTTTGTGTGAGTGTGAGAGAGAGAGAGAAAAGACGGCCCCACTCATTTCATCCTTCTGGGATGCGGCTCGAGTTGAATGGGCGCTCCACCATCGTCATTCTGCTCGCCCAGAGATGAAACATGAGAAGAGAGGATAGGATGTTTGATATTTGCTCCTTTTCCCCCTTTTTTACCTTGTGCAGCTCCCACTTCTGCTGTTCCACTTCTGCTGTAACAGCGAAAAGTATGGTGCTGGGATTCAGCAAGGACACGACACATCAGAATCACGAGGAAGGAGGTCCGCCGGATCTGGAGGCAGAGGGTCGGCACGGGCAGACGGTTCCGAACAATGTGGATCCCGGTCGAAACAAGGTGAATCCTCAGGTCATCTCGCAGGACGACTTTGTACGAAACTCGTTGACCTATGGCATGCGCGTGCCGACGGGCAAGACGAGTACCTGGGACCGTCGGCTGACAGGGGAGACGGAGGAGTTTCATGCCGCCGTGCTTGCGAAATACGGCAGCACGGTCGCCGACCACAAGGACTCTCATCGGCGAGAGACCCTGACGAGGGCTCAAACAGGGTATGAGCAACCACTCCCGACCTCTGTCAACAATTACCTCATGGGTCAACAAGCGGAGACTGGGGAGGGCGAGGCGCGATACGATCTGGGTCGGCAGAGGGGCAGAGACACCCAGGAACCAGCACACCATTTCAACTTTCATGCACCGAACCTGCATGATCGAGTGCATGGAGCCATCAACATTGCTGCGGGAAAAGTCAGGATGGATCAGGATATCTCCACGAGAGGCAAGGCCGAGTTTCATGGAGAGACGGGCGATGGTCATTGATCATTTCTTCTTCTTCGTTCCACCCTAAGCATGGGAAATACATCAGAGAGACCATCTGATCTGAGAAAGGTCCCTTCCCCCTTTTTAGAATGCGACAATCTTGTCACCGCACGACGACTCTGTAAAGACACCATCTTGCGAAATTCGCGACTCTTTGGGGCTCTGCCGAAAATCCAGTGAACCATCGTCCGACAGTCCCTCGCTGCCCGCGACTCCCTGACCTCGAAGACTCTCTGTGTTCTCGGCCCACGATCTCGGGTCACCATGGGAGTTGACGGTCGGGCTCTGGATCCCCGGTCCCCGCCTCTTCTTTATCTTCCTCTGCCACTTTGCCTCTGGTCAACCAGAGCAAGGCGTAGGCTACGAGTCCCATGATTTCTGCTCCACACAGCACCATAGCAAAGATGAAAAAGACATATCCGAAATTTGACGTGATCATCATCTGCCGATGCCATCTTTTCTTTCTACCGTTGTCCTTGTCTCCTCCTTTGCTTGCCTAGGACTTTTTCTTCTATCTTTCAGATCTGAGAAATTGTTGGTGGATGCTTTTCTGCAGATCTGGGAAATTGTTGGTGGATGCTTTTCTTCTGATCTGGGAGATTTGTTGGTGGATAAAAGACGATGGTATTGCAGTAAAAGTATCGTTATCGTCTCCCGACCGACCTTTTTTCCCCGTCAAGCAATGCCACAAGCGGCTCCCCCGAAAAAGGTGAAGAAGAAGAAAGACCAGCAAGGTTTTATCAGGTCACGCCAATTGCAAAGGGCCGTAAGGGCGATCTACTTCAGACGACCCTGTCGAGGGTTTTTCTGTCACTCTGAGAGAATCCTCACTCGAAACCTGGGTCCTGTCGTGGAACATCTGTTGGCCGGTTCACCGGTATGTCAGGATTACGACACCCATCGACACAGTCTTTGTGGGAGAAAAGACACACAAGAGGTTTCAATTTGTTTCTTGCATGCTTGAGTGAAGGTCGATAAGCCTGTCTAATGAATATCAAGATTCGAGACATTCAGCATCACGAGATTGTATGCCTCTAAACAGACCATTTTCTTAGATCTTCCTGATCTCTCTCGCGTCAGGTGGCTATGACGTGCTCAGGTGACCACCATCTCTCGTCGAATCATCTGGACCTCGTCCACCCCAATCTTCTTCAAGCCCAAGACCTTCACAATCTCCTCTGCTTCCTCCTGTCCATCGTCATCTCCCATGGATGAATCGGCAAGGTGATCGTCACTTGACCAATTGACCACGTGAGAAATCTCCCGGACTCGATCGAATCGGTCTCTGATGCCAGGATGATCAGCTGCCGTCAGATTGATGATGCTCGAGATGTCCTTGTCGAGTTTGATGGCGCCCAATTCGTTGCATCGGATCGTCAACAATTTCTTCTCCAGCACACGGATGAACGCCCGCACCGAGATTGTGAGGAGATTGAGGTACGCATGACGACTCAGAGAGCTTGCAAAAGGGTCCGTGATGAGATTATCCCATTCAGTCTTGAATTTTCCGGCGAATGGGTTCGCGAGGTTGGATTCTTCAAACTGGACGGGTGTCAAGACGTAATTCTGGCCAAAAAAGAGGTCGTTGATGACTGTTCTGATACGGTTCTTGATGTAGGCATTGTACAAGACGGTCAGACCATCTTCCAGACCTCTCGAAAACCGTTCAGTGAGAGTGCCAAGGACTTCGATGCATCGCAAAGCGGCATCTACATCGTTATAGATCGTCAAGAGATCCGATGTCTGATGTTCAGCAACGATTTTGGCAATGTACTCGGCCGAGACATCCAGATTGTTTAGCAGAGTAGAGTATTCAGACCGATCCCGTCTCTCGAGATCCAGAGAACGAACGACTCCGGTCTTTGGACCAGAGATTCGGTTCTGGAGATCTTGCATGCGGCGTCCGAGCACGCCGGCATAGTCTTGTTCCATAATTCGTCGAACGACGGCAAAGATGGCCGACATCGTCTTCTGCTGTCCTGTCGAGAATGCTCGCAGAGTGACTTTTCGTAAGATGAACATGACATCGTCTACAATGCTCGAAATCTGATGACCTTCCTCCGTAGTCTCAATCTTTTCCAATTGGAAGGCCCGTTCAACTGAACGACGCATGAAATATCCCTCCATCGTCTCGTAATTCCCTTCCATTTTCACAGTCAGATATTGAGCCATGGCGCTCTCCTTGACAAATGAAATCTCTTTGACTGTTGCCAAGCGTTGCACAAAATTACTGTAGAGAGACCATCGTGCAAAGATGATGGAGATTTCAGAGAGGAGTGCATCGAGTGTTCGAGAATCGACCTCTCGTTCTTCCGGAGCATGTGAGGTGTCTCGAGTCGCGGGAAGGAAGCTCTGCACCAGGAATGAAAAGGAATAAGATTTGATCTCTCCGACTTTCCTACCGATCTGTCGATCTTCATTCATCGTCGTCAGGATGAGTATGCCTTGTTTGTCGCACTCGACTTGGATCTTCTCGAGCACGCGATCAATGTTGTCACCATACACTCTTGTGATCAGTGGCGAATGATTCGTCATGAGTTTGGCAATGTTCTCAAAGAGACCTGTCACTAGGGAGGCATAGAGTATCGGAGACGTAGAGGCTGTGTTGAGTGCCTGTTCTGCTCGTTCTGCAATGATACTCGAGACAAATCCAGCATATAGATCCAGACCTTCATTTGACTTCTCAATCTGTGGAAAGAGCTTGAAGAATCGCGTGATTTGTCGAATATCTCTAGTCTTGGCTGCGGCCATGAACTCACGCGTAAACAGACCATACAGCTGTTCAGAGGCTTCCTTGATGGTTGCCGCGGGACTCAGGGGTGTCTCTGCAGTTGGTACCATGAGTGCTGCAAATTGTCCCTGTGCAATCTGTTCCGGCACAAAAGACGCACGATGGACGAAACTCGCTGCAGTCTCCCATTCTTGAGCCTCCATCGAGTGATGCACACCAAGCACACAAGCTTTCAGCTCCCTCACCTCCTCGACATATTTTAGAGTCTCCTTGATTCGAGACTGCTCGGCGTCCAAGCCGCGAACATTGGACGATATCCGTTCAGCGGTAGAAGCATTTCCTTCGAGTGCCGATAGTAAATATGATGAACTGACCTGTAAAGATTGTGATTGAGCTCGTAAAAGATCCAATTTTTGCAAGTCTCTGGAAAGATTGCCTGCACTGGACAGCAGCCTGTCGACCTTGTGCGAGAGAGCCTCTTCTTCGCGTGACAAGTCTTCGAGTGTCGAATATGCCGCTGTTGCCATCGTCAGCAAGAAACAGACTTTTGAGGTCAACGAGCGAAGTTCAAGTCGTTGTCAATTGTGCGTCCAACAACAAAACGCGGCTAATGTTCGGCACGCAAATGAGGTTACTCCACGAAATTTCTATGCATTCATTTCCTGATCGGTCGTATGTACGACTAACTTTATTCTCTAGCAAAAGTACCTATGCAATATGTGCTAATGCCTCATGCCGAACGCTAAGTAATCTGTCAACAGGGAAGAATCTTTGTGTGCAACTGCCAGACTCATTCAGGGGATCATTCAAGGGATGCCAGCTCGTGCAGTTCTGAGATCGTCCTCATCCTCCTCCTCATACTTTCTATCTCCTCGGCTCGCCTTTTCCTCCTCTGCGGCGATGGAAGCGTGGAAGATATATGACTGTCCGCGAGAGAAGTACAGCACTTCTGCCTCCTTCTTAGCTGCAGCTTCTGTGACCAGGACGTGCGTCACCGAAGCTCCGGGAGTTTCGTACATCGCATCTGTGAGCAGAGCCTCCAATATTCGTCGCAGACCACGGGCACCTGTCTTGGTCTCCAGAGCCTGCCGTGCGACCTCACGTAAGGCTGGTGTCGTGATATGGAAGGTGACACCATAAGAAGTGAAAAGTGCCCGATACTGGTTGACAAGAGCATTCCTCGGCTCGGTCAGGATTCGAACGAGATCATCAATCGTGAGTTCTTCGCAATGCGTAAAGATCGGGCATCTCCCAATCAGCTCCGGAATCAGACCATATGTCGTTAGATCCTGTGGTTCCACTAACTGAAGAGGTGTAAATTCTTCCGAATTTGGACTAAAGAATGGCTTTGTCTTGGGAGGACGCAGAGTGCGTTGATCCTTGCGGGTGATTGTGCTGCCAAAACCGATGGACGACCGGGATACCCGGTCTGTCACGATCTTTTCTAGTCCGACAAAAGCGCCCGAGAGAATGAATAAAATGTTCGAAGTATCGATCGTATGCAGTTCACCCTTTGAGGAGCCTCCTGGAGGTGAATTGCCAGGTAGTCCAAGACCAGTCCTTGTTCGTTGTGCATCAGTCTTTTGTCCTTTGTCACTGATCTGTAGGGTCGTGCCTTCGAGTATCTTGAGGAGTGCCTGCTGTACACCCTCTCCGCTGACGTCTTTGTTCGCCATTCCTTCACTCTTTCTGGCAATCTTATCGACCTCGTCCAAAACAATGATGCCGCGTTCCGCCTTTGAGACATCCCAACCAGATGCTACGAGCAAACGCTGGACACAAATCTCAACATCTTCCCCCACGTAACCAGCCTGCGTGAAGGGAGTGCAGTCTGAGATGGAAATTGGCACATTCATCAATTTTGCAAGTGTTCTTGCCAACAAGGTCTTGCCTGATCCGGTCGGGCCAAACAGCAGAACGTTGGATTTTTCGATGATAGTTTGATCAGCATGGGTATCGATGATCATCTGTTCGTTCAGCCTTAGGGTTTCTTGGCTGTAGGCTGATATTTCGGGCGAATTGTATTTGACGGTCATGGGTTCAGGAGCTGCTATGGGACCATGGGGATCCCGATCCGGACCAGAGGCTTCGTCTGATAAGTTTGCGCCTATTCCTTCATCTTCGTCTGGCGAAATCTGCTGTAGGACTTGCTGACACCTTACATTGTGATTGAAGACCGCCACCGAAAGGACTCGCTTCGCGCTGTCTTGGCCAATAATGTACTGGTCCAAGCTAGACTTGAGCGTTCTTGGTTGGAGGGGTTTGATTGTGTGTTGGCTCTGATGAGGGATGTGATTAATTGTTGGCCCTCCAGAATATCCTGTATCTTGACGAGATGACGCTGAAACATGCCTGACCTGTCGCTTGGCCATATTGTATATGTAAGGCATCTGACGACGGTAGCTGTGAATTGCGAGTCCCATCTTTGCGGATGGGGTCCCGTCACGACTTCGCGTAGAGATCTGTGATATGTCCTTCACACTCGCAAGAGGATCTCTCCAGGAGCAGGCGCGAGACAGAGGATCTGCACGAGCTAGAACTGGAGTAGTCGTGAACTCGACATGACGCATAACCTTGCTCTAATCTAAGGACACCGCGCTTTTGTGGGGGCGTGCGAGCGCACGAGCACGAGCACAAGCACGAGCACGAGACACTTGTATAAGACTAGGAGTGTCACTACTCGTTGCAAGACAAGTCTGCTGCCATCAACTCATACGAGGGAGACACTGCTTCATAGTTAGCGAACCTGTCACAGCAACGTCATACACAATACAACGAAGCAGTGATCGGGCTGGCGCAAGATTGACCTGGTGCATGATCACACTGTTACTCTATTCTACGGATACCTGAATCTCGGAACCCCAGACTTTCTAAAGAAGAAGCTTGAAGGGATATCCGCCGTTCTTTTGTCGGAAGAGCTGGATCAAAAAGCTGAAAACCAGAAACTGTACCACGACCCAGACGGTAATGAGTACTGCCTGCGTTCTAGCACTCCTTATGCGAGGTACAGAGATTGCCAAAGTGATGACTGAAAATGCCAGGATGCCATCTGCAAGGTCAGTGAGAACTCTCCATAGTTTTTCGTGATGGTCTTACAGATCATCGCGACAATATGTGTCTCAGCACCAAATTGATCTTGAAACCCACCGGCAATGTAGCCATCACCTCTCGAGTATGGCGAATTCCGTATTTGTGTGAACATGTGACCTGCGTTGAAGATGAGTATAGCAAGAAGGGATATGACTGCCCAGAAGTTCTTGTTAAGTAAGACGAACCCAGCAACCTTGTATAGAATTGCCAATGTAGCGACAGTGACAAGGATGGAGATGAAAAATTTGGCAGCCTTGGTGTAGTTGAACGGTCTTCGAACAACAAATTCTCGATTGATGCTTCTACTGATAAATGCTGCAGCAGCTTCTGCCCCAGGGGAATTGCCAAAATCATATCGGATAGGATCTCCCGGTGTCACTTTGCCGTTGTGATCTATCGTGGGGGGAAAGATCCACAAGTTCGGTGCACTGACCAATTGTAGCGTTCTGAAGGTGTCTTGGCCATCGCTAAAATCCAGGTGTCCAAAGTATACCTCAGACTCATTCTGCTTGGCTGGAGTCTTCTGCCATGATTGGGCTAGAATAGTAAACTCAGGGTCGAACTCTTTGCAGAATACGCAATTGAATTGAGTCCCAAGAGCAGTGAGAAGGACGATTGCATAATGCTCTCTTGGAGCTTGTGTGAGTTCGCGGAATGATCTATCGTCGAGTTTAGCATAGCCTTTACTGCCCGTCTTGAACGCAAATTTGGCCGATGCAGAGAGGACGGAGGACACCAAAAGAAGCAGCGAGAGCACCTTCATACTTACAACGTGCCCCAAACCTGACAATCAATAGACACGAAGGGCATAAAAGACTTAGGTGAGTGATGGAACCATGACCATCACGACTTCCACATGCTCCAGTAACTTACGCGCTTGCGTCTGCCTGCGCAAGACCCCAATGCATCAGGGAGCTCCGAGGTTCCTTCTCCACAATCGATATTTCCCAATTGTGTCTGGCTTCTGTAGAGCAAAGAGGAACAGGATCTATAGATATCGTAGCGTATTTGGTCTGCAAGTGACAATAGGCAAGAATGACTGCATTAATCTGACCTCTGTTCCAACGTTCATTTCCCCAGCACACTCCTGTTGATTGTCTGCCAGATAAGCAGCACATAGTCCTTAGCGGAAGTGCCAGCAGCACGGATGCTCCATACCAAACGTCGGTCTCTCTCGCTCGCTATTCATATTCCTCTATCGAATCTGGTGGTTTGTCTCGCATCTCTTCATGTCCGAGCGAAGACAACGGCTTCTTCAGCACGGTGGCTTGCACGGCAGGGAAAAGATCCAGTTTCGAAAGAGGCCAAGGCAAATCAGCTCCGAGCTCGATCAGCTTACAAGCTCATGGAAATCAACGAAAAGTACAAGATCTTCAAAAAGGGACAGACTGTGGTGGATCTGGGTTTCGCGCCAGGCGCGTGGTCGCAGGTCGCTTTATCGCATGTCGGACCCCGGGGCCGTGTGCTCGGCATCGACATCTTGCCAGCTACGCCGCCGAAAGGGGTGGCAGCGATGCAGGCAAACTTTATGAGCAAGAGGACGCATCTTTCAATCCTGCAATATCTCTCAGACACGGATCGAGGCCGCAGGATACCACTCAAGGCCCCGAAAGATGCTGAATTGGAGGAAGATGTCCTCTCAGAGAAGGAGATCCTCGAGGCCGAGTCTTACATCGACCTCGAGAAGCGGGTCACGGACGCAGATGCCATCCACAATGAGAGTGAGATCATACAGGAGATTGAGAAGACAAAGCCAAAGCTCATCAACATTGTGCTTTCAGACATGTGTGACCCCTTTCCCCTTGGCGGAGGCCCTCATAGACCCCATCTGACCACTCCCCATTTTAGGATGTCCAACACGACTGGCCTGAAAGTGGCAGATCACGGAGCGTCCATCGTACGTCCACCTATGACCACGAGAAAAGCGCGAGACACTAACACCATGGCAGGACCTATGCGACTGTGCTCTCGTCTTTTGTGTAGATGCTCTCAAGAGTGGGGGACACTTTGTGTGCAAGGTGTTCAACGGTTCCGAGGCGAGTGGCCTGAAGGACCGCATGAAGCTCGCCTTCAGAACGGTGCACGTCATGAAGCCAGAGTCCTCAAGGAAGGAGTCTGTCGAGATCTACTTCATTGGCATGCACAAGCGGGCGTCTGTGCAGCGTAGGGATCTCTATCCGCCCCCAGCAACTGCTGCCTAGAGAGGAATCAGGCAGGAAACGGCAATCAGCCAATCAATCCATCAAGAACGGCAAGTACGCGGGATGCCAAGCCAGAGGTTGATCAGCAGGAGATTCGGTGAAGGCTGCCAAGAAGAGCCAACGAGCGCATTCCTCAAGTCACTCCCTGCAGGCATGAGAGATGAAGTTCTATTGGGGCGGCAACCGATCAAGCCCGAATCAGCCTGCGAGACAAAATGGAGCGGGAGAGGCGCTCCTCTGATCTCATCAGAAAAAGTCTCCCCTCGGCGCTCAGCCCCTTATCTCCTGCAAACCCACTCACCCTCTATCTTTCGCTCTTCACGATTCTTCCTCTTCCACTCTCCGGCCCAGATCTGCGAGAGACTGACAGCGAATAGTAAAAGTCAGGCGACACAATCGATTCATATCAAGCAGGTCCTTCTCTCTGGGCTGTCCCCTCAGCATGGACGAGTCGATGGAACCCATGTTACCGCAGACCAAACCTGCGGTTCCGACACTCCTACCGAAGAAAAAGTTGCGAAATCGACACTTGATCTATATTGCTCTGCTACTTGCCTGCCTCTCACTTCTAGCAACGCTCTTTCTTGCGATCAGTTGTGTAGACCGCATACGAATTTTCCGTGGTCCAAGTATCACCGTTGCATACGATACCATCGATTATGGGCCAGTCGAATTGAACTTTACGAAGGTGGCGACCATCCTCGAGCCTCGAATGAGCGCTGCACTGCTGCCGACGCTCGTCTCGTACCTCGCCATTGTGCCCGCAGATTGGCCATTTGTGTTTTGGTGCTCGGAGGACAACATCAATGCCCTACGCTCCGCTGCCCTAGCGCCACACATAGCATCAGGTCGGCTCAATCTCACACTCATTCCATCCTTTGTCGACATTAGTAGTGGCGAGAAATTATCGCGCTTCCTCACAAAACCCTGGTTCTGGGATCAATTCGACCCAGAGGCAGAATGGATGCTCTTCTTTCAGAATGACGCTGTGCTTTGTTCGTCATCCGAGCAGACCGTCGATGACTGGATCGGCTATGATTGGGTCGGATCGCCCACAGTCTGGAGCGCAAGTCCAGGTCACGGAGGAAACGGCGGTCTCTCTATGAGGAGAATCAGTACGATGCAAAAGATGACCGCCATTGAGGATCCCGATTTCATCAGGAAGGACTATGAAGGCGAGCCGGGATCCATCTTTGGCGGAGCAGAAGATTGGTGGTTCATGACTGCCATAGACAAGACACTTGGAGACGAGGCACTGTGGCCTGAGAAGGATGGACGTGATCAAAATGATTTCAGTGCTACCTATGTCAGAGGGACTCTCCGTCCGCTAGGTGTCCATAAAGGATCAGGTCCATTAGGTCTTTTCGGCGAAGGAAGTGATGCAGCCAAGCAGCAGTTGCTCTCTTATTGTCCGGAACTGGTACTCATCATAGATGATGCTGATGGAAGATTTGATTACCGAGTCTGATCGAGCGCATAATGTCTGTCAACTCTTGAAGAGATGCCGTGCTCCTTTTGTATATTTTTTGATCGTGGAGGTCTATAGACATAGAAGATAAAAAGAAGCGGACATAGCCGCTGTAATGTAATGATAGATGGTACAGTATATAACACGACCTTGGCATGTCGAAATGCGCTGCCGACGAATGAAATTTATTGGGACCTGATGGATACAATATATCCCTTGTTCTCCACGACACCTCGATTGGAGGCCACGGCTGTATATTTGCAGACCCAGAGAGGTTGCACCTGCGAATCACCGTGCCACACTTTCCGTACAGTTTCTGGTGGTAAGAGATCGCTCGCGTCTCCGTGCGTAAAGAGCCTAATCTTTTGTTGCTTGGCATAGAGAATGAGATCTCGTGGAGTTACACAGCAGTCCTTGAGGTTGATCTGGTTGACTTGAGGCGGCACCTCTGTGGTCTCACACAGCTGCCGTAATTTCGAGGCACTCAGTTCGGCGACGCCGAGGGCTCTCACGACTCCATCCGTGACGAGTTTGGCAGCGACACGGTAGACATCCATCAAGCTCTCGAGATCGGTGGGAGAGAAGAGATCGGTGTCGTCTGCGTCGAGCACGATATCGGGAAACGAGAGGATGAGGAGGTCGATCTGGCTCAGTGTCAGGGATCGCTGGACCTCGGCCACGGACTGGCGGATATAGTCTCCTCGGTCGGCCATCGGAGTAGTCGGCAGGAAGAACAACTTCATGGTGATTTCGTATTCCGATCGGTCGTCCGAGAGCGGAGTCATCTCCTGGTCTGGATTCGATAGTGTGTGGTGGAGTGCATTCACCAATTCCGAATTCGACTTGTTCAGAGAGGAATTCGACAGCGGCAGGGTAGGCGAAGAAAGCATCAGGTTCGGCGTCCGGATGATGGTCATGATTGGGAATAGGCTCACTCCTCGGCCCTCTCGAGGATGATGGGGACTCTTTTCTTCTATAGAAAGACACGATGGATTTCTGTAGGAGTCGAGATGATCCAATTCACACGTGTCTTGATCACATGCGCACAAGATCGGTAATCGTGGCGTCGAATCTCAGCCGCTGAATCTCAGACGTCATGGCATTCTCTCTTTGCCTTTTGGCTTGACGCAACTGTAGTACAACTCGCCATTTATGAAAACGAATCTGACTAGAGTGTTGCGAATTAGTAGAGTGATCAGATGACCGTGCCAGTCTTCGAACTCAGATGCAGATTGCAAAACTACCCGACAGGCAAGACAGGTCTTGATGGTCTTGCCGCGCAATTGGCACACAAGTCACAATCCCACCATTTCGAGTTGGATCACAACACGCAGTACGCTGAATTGTGGATGGGTACGCATGAGAATGGTGCTTCAGAACTTCTCGACGGCACATTGCTTCAAGAACACGTAGATACCGACAAGGAGTATTTCTTGGGCAGACCGATGCTCGAGAAATTCAAGGGAGACTCGACCGTGCCGTTTCTCTTCAAGATCTTGACTGCGAGAAAGGCACTGCAGTTACAGATCCATCCAAACAAGCAGGCTGCAGAGGCTCTGCATGAGAAGAATCCGGAGGAGTTCAAGGATGCCAATCATAAACCGGAGATAGCTCTCGCCATCACCGACTGCGAAATCTTTGCCGGATTCCGGCCCGCGACACAGATCAACAACTTTCTAAATTCGATTCCAGAGCTGGTTGAGATTTTTGGCGTCTCGCAGATTCCAGAGTCAGAATCAAAGGAGGAACAGACGGCGGTCTTGAAGAAGATTCTCGGTAAATGTTTCGATATGGAAGATTCCAGATCGTCGTATGAGACACTCATGAATTCACCCAACTTTGCCACCTACAAGACCGAGCGATCTTTGCTGGAGAGGGCGAACGAGATGTACCCTGGTGATTCCGGTGCCTTCATCATCGTCTTTCTCATGAACTACTTTGTCCTGTCACCGGGCTCTGCGGCTTACGTGAAGGAGGACGGCATCCATGCTTGGTTCACGGGCGACATGGTAGAATGCATGGCAGTCTCCGACAACGTCCTCAACACTGGCTTCCTTCCTGCCTCTGATCGTCAGAAATCGGAGTTTCTGGACCTCGTGAGATATGATTGTCGACCGAATGACGATCATGCAGTCGATAGCAGACCCTACGAAAAGAGCAGCAGCGGTAACGGCAGGACGATCGTCTATGATCCACCCATTGAAGAATTCTCCATTCTCAGGACCGAACTCGACTCGAACGAGTCGGAACGAATTCAAGGTGTCGACGGCCCAGGAATCCTGATTTGCACGAGGGGATCAGCAACCCTCTCCTTTCAAAAGGACGGAGAAAGTGGCACGTTGGAGTTGACGGAAGGGCACGTCTTTTTCGTCGCCGCAGGCACTGAATTATCCTATGTCGCAGGTCAAGAAGGTGTTCAGGTCCATGAGGCCATCAGCGGAGAGATGATGAATCGGGACGGAGACATTCAGCAGTGACGCAAGCGCCATGTCGGAACCCAATTGACTTGGGCTTTCACTCTATATGCACAGAACCCGAAAGGAGATAATGAAGATATGATGGAGATGTAATGAATAAAGTACAATAATAGACATGTGTCGACCTTACAGATGAATTTTCCAGATTTGGCCACGACTTGGCACTCTCGTGATCTACTTCCGAACCATGCTCGATGGAACCTCAGAAGAACTGCACAGAACGAGGGAGGTTGCTTTGACTCGCGCGTCGATCCTGACGCACCTCGATCCTACGTCGAGCCAATGTGGATGATGGTGGTCCACCATGCCAAGTCTCCCTCGCGGGAGTCCCATAGGTCAGGCCTGTCTCTGTGCTGGGATATTGCATCGAGGGACTGCAGGGACAGTGCCAGGCACGACCGGTGTCCATGACCGTTCGAGACAATTCATGTTCCAGGGTGGCGACTTTTCGAGTCAACGAGGTAATCAAGTCATTCAACCGGCGGGTCTCGTCGAGGTGAGAAGTCTGCAACATGGTCACGAGACGGACGACGTCGCCTCCAGTTTCTCGCTGCTCGGACGACCCCCGATCCGTGTCCTTTGGGTCTGGTCTGTCAATTCTGCGACGCTCAGCCGAGTCTCCATGGAAGGAAGCATGTCGAGTCCGTTTCGAGGAGGAGGAGGCGGATTGACATTCCGAGATTGAAGGGTTGGAAAGGTCTCCATAGAAGCTCGATGTGCGGGAGGACTTTGCCGAGCCTCTCAAGAAGATGGGAATCGTGGACTCTGCCGCTGCATCCTGATGACCCAGACTCCGTCCAAAAGAAGAGTCAAAGTGGATGGGAAAGGTCGATCTCAGAGGGGACACGTCGTCTTCCGATTCCACCTCCGCTCGTGGTGCCTTACGTCGTGCTCCTTCCACCATGACCACCACCTCCTCCGATGCTCCCTCTCCTTCCTCTGCTCCACTGAGATCGGGCGACCAGTGGGATTTGACGGGTGATGCAATCTGTCGATAGCGCATCATGTCTACCTTTGGACTCGTCGACAACGCATGCTCAATTTGAACCTTCTCAGCCACGCTCTCCCTGCGCATCTCTACACTCATCTCACTCTGTCGTCTCTGCAGTGACCTCGGGGTCGCGAAATTTTGAGGGAGGGGAGCACAGACAGACATCGTGATGGCCGACGCCCGTCGTCTCGGCCTCGCCGTAGGTCTCGTCATTGCTGCAGGAACGAATTCCCTTGGGCTGTCCTTGGAATTCAAGCAGGCTCCCTGGTGCGCGGCAGCTGCCGTCGTGTAATTGACCGTCTTCCATGGAAATAGAGCTTCATACCCTGATCCCTGCCAATTGTTGTTGGGCGACAGGGGGTGTCTGCCTCGAGACGCACTGCTCCGTCGCCTAGCAGCCAGAGAAGGTCGCCATTCAGACGGCGATTCAGTTCCTTGCAATCCAACCTCGATGGGACAAGGTTCATCCATCGGCGTCGTCGGCATCGATACAAAGTCCTCCGTCGACGGTGACGGTCTGTCTAGCGCAGGCAGAGGCGACATGGACGAGACAGTATTGGTGGTCGTAGTAGGAGCAGCAGCAGTAGCATTGAAAGAGTCCAGGTTGAACTTTGTGAGACAAGCGTCCTGTATCACTGTCGATCCAGACATTGCGTCGTGCCCAAAAACTCAATTGAGCAAGTCTCGTGACTATAGACAGAGTGGTCGAGTCGACAGAAATGATCCGTCGTGGGAGGAGAAATGAATGGATGCCGATGGACTCTTTCAGTGACCTCGCTTCTCTATCTAAACGTCTAGCGGCGCAGTGAACCAATTTCTCCCTTCAGACCGAGACGTAGCTCGATGTCTCTGGCAACAAGGGAAAAAAGGGAATCTGGATGCTCATCGTTCGGGGAAAGAGAAAGACATGGAAAAGTGAGACTTGAAAAAGACCCTAGCGATCTTAGGCGCTCGCTTCGCGAGACAGCGCAAGACAAGAATCGCCTGCCACAAAGTGGACTTACTCAACTTCTCCCATCTCCCAAAACCTGCGGCGCACTCGGCGGCTTGATCTGTCAAAACCTTGCCAACCGATCCGGTCGCGTGCCAGGTATCTGAGCGAAAGTGGGTGAGTAATCTAGGGCAGCAAGAAAAAGCGGCCACAGTCTACAGGGAGAGTCAGAAATAGGGGAAGGGGGAGTTGACCGGAAATGGCAAATGCCAGCACAAAAGTCGATTTCAGCAGATGGGCCCAGACCCAGCGGAGTGGGTCCCCCAAATAGCAAGGCATGATTCGCTGAAATAGCCATTACCACCCGCCTTGCCATCGGAAGGGAATGTGTACATTCAACAAGAATCGGCGCACAAAAGGGCGTTTTGGCGGCGGAACGCTACGGGTTTACCCGTTATGGCTGCAAGTGGCTCTGGACTAACTTGCTTCCTACATTATGGTGCTGCATTCATCGATCTCTATGACATGTCGTCCTCTCATGCGGGGACGACAATTCCTAGAAATTTCAGCTTCTGCCAGTCGTAGGAGACGGTTCCCATGATCCACGGGCAGCTGTAGTATGCATGAACCTGAAGACATTGAATTCTGAAGTGTCCACATCTCATGCACTTGGCATCCTTGATCGAAAAGCTTCAAGTGTAGAGCATTGTGTGTCTCGGGAAAATGCTGCTGACGATATTGCTCCCATGAGTTAGAGGGTCGCACAAAGGGTTCCGTAGCCAGCGCTGTATTCAGGTCGTGCTCAAACTCCTTGCGAGGTGCCATCGTTACTGTACATGTCAGGTTGGTCCGCAAACACGTCCTGACAATCGGTGACGCAAGCGCGATGATTTTGCAAAAACTGTTCAACAGCAGAGACCGCGAGAGACTTCAACTGGAGCTTTTCTAGAGCTTGCTAGACAATGGTTGCATTTGAATTTAACTGTCCCTTGATATAACTCATAAAGCTTGAGATAAGCTGCCCGTGGGGATAGGCCAAGAACGGCACGAAGATCTCCATCACCGAGGCCAGCTGTAACAAGAGTTGTTGCTGTGCCGACATTTCTCAATAATCGACGAGTGTCAGAAATCTTTCGTTCCACATTTTTGACCCTAGCTTGTGAACTATCGCATGAGTCCTTGAGGAGTTCCAAGTTAGCTTCCAGGTCTTTTAGCTCTTCCTGGTCGAAACAGAGTTCAAGCTGTAGGGCCTCTAAGGCGGATTGCCGAGGTTCGGAGCCACCTTCCTCCTTGACAGGGGGTCCAAGGGCTTCAGCAGGCGTTCCGGTAGCTTTGAAAGACGGGGTTTCTGGTGTTTCTCCGTTTGACAGAAAAGAGGACTCATCACCGTGAGCGGAAGTTCCTCGAGGGACCGGGGCGCCCTTATGTTTTGGTGGAAGGAAAGGCTTCGAGGCTATGCCGGTATATAATTCCTTCACTTGAGCCTTCTTGGCTCTCAGATTCTGACGAAAGGATCTTATTTGTTTATTAACGGACTCCCTATCTGTGAGATACCGATCATAGATGATTTCGAGTTCAGTGAGATCCTGAGCACGGCTTTTGAGGTCTGACCTTGCTTTCGCGCCAGCTGCTGCGGCGGAGTCATCGAAAAACAGGTCATAGACTTCAGGAAAACTCGAAGATGCAGTCTTCAGATGAAGCTCCCATTTTCGAAAGTTCTTCCAAATGACGGATCCGTATTGCGTTGAAACGGCAAGGACATTGGAGGCGATTGAAACGGCTTCCAGGCTCATAACCTGTTGAGTTTGGAAATCGGGATGCGTTCGATGTACAGATCGAAAGACGAACACGAGGAATGCGTGTCTGTTGAAAAGATACGATTGGGGAAAGATGAGGAAATAAATTGACTAAACTAAGACATATAGTGGATGTAGCCGCAATATATAGTCCTTGTCAGAGGAGCGCTATATTGCTGCATCAGGCATACTTTCCTGGTTCTTTGTTCCCAAGAGAACAGTAAGACATTTCTTTGTTCTCCTCAGAAATTAGTAAAACAGCTGAGCCGAGTTTGGAGCCAGATGTCACGTGTTGACCACATTCCATGTATTCTACGCAACCGGCTACTTTGAAGAGGCCATAAGATCTTGCATGAAGTCTGTATCTTGCACGCACATCTTGACTCATTACCTTTCCATTGAGTCTGGTGGAGTTGGGACTTCCCGATAATTTATATCAGTACTTGCTGATAGTTCCATGACTTAGCTAATTGCCCCGGTTCAGCACCATTGTATTTGACTGGAATCGCACATAAATGGATCAATATACTGAATTGATCTGTGATTGTTAAAAGAATGTGAGGCCAATTTAGATGTCTTCAAAACAACGTACAGAAGCGCCGAGGCCGTCGTATAACAAGACGGCGAGCAATTGAAACGACTATAGCCAGCACTTCATGCTCTCTCTCGCGGAGTTGCTTTCCTCTGGGTGCCGTACAAAGTAGGATTGATGCATGGTAGTGGCTGTTGATCTACGTAGAAGCGTCTGCTCCGTTTATATCCTCAATCGTAACTCAGGACGAACGCTTCGCCCGGGATACTGTATGAAACATGGTTCGCTTAAACATCTACGACATGAGATTCGGTTACCAGGCAAGATCTTCGCAATCTCATCAAGCTTGGCATTCAATCAGCTGGCCGGAGAGGACATTGGTGTGGGGACACGTATGTATTGTGACGAGGCCACATCTGCGATTACAGGAATGCGTACGGAATGGACTTTCTCTTCTCACCAGAGCTTGAGAAGCTCTCGCCTCGAAACAACCGTGATTCTATAAGATTGCACATGATTTCAGTTGCTTGAAATTGCGGTTTCTGCGATTCTATATTTAGTAATGGTCCAATTGATTCAGCTGGCGAATGTATGATTCTTGCTGTAAGTAGAAAGATCTGAAAAATAGAGTATGATTGGTACCATAGAAGTGAAGTCACCGATCTCGATCCAATTATTACCATGTCTACTCATATGTCAGCATCACGAAATCAAGTGTGACACGAACGGCAAGGACGAACATATTCTTAATAATCAGGACGCTTGGGAAGTTTTGAAGGTAAGATAGTGAATTGTCTTGTATCTGGCACAACAGTATCGTGATGATGGACACTCATCATAAGATGGTAGTCTTCCTTGGTTGTCAAAAAAGTCAAGGAAATCAGTGAACAATCGTTCTATGTGATCGGAAGGAAGCAAGCCAGGCACAAGACTAAATCGCTGTGTGGCGATAGTGGAAGGGTCTTACGCGCCAGGAAGATCATTTCTGCGTCGAACGAACACACCCCAAGACATGTCAAGGAGTTTCCTTGCAAGCGTTACTCTTCTTCATGAATTTTTTCGTTTCCCGGCGTGGCCCCGCAAAATAATGTACGGGAGTGGCTGATAAGGATCGTAAGACTAGCACGTTTGGCGAGCACTGAAGGCGTACCCAGGTATCCAGCAATGCTGCACATCCTGAACTGTCATGGGAACATGAGCTGCAGCAGAGACCTACGTGGCTACTAAGGAAATAACGTTGTAAGCTAAGCGAAGAATCAAACTCACCAAGCCGTCCAATTCTCTCCGAGCTCGAGCTGTTAGATGTCAGTAGTGCTCGAGGTCAGCTCCCAGATGGTGCCTTACTTATCCACCGATACGACATTCATAGCCTTGCAGAATCCCAGCAATGCGGAACATAAGCCCGATTGACATGGCTCAATGCCTCTCCGCATCTCCTGCCACCCCCGAACTTACGACTCTGTGACCTCTGCATTTATGCTGTTCGAAAGGACTTAGCAGCGAGTATTCCCAACTATTGAACCTCATATACTACAACGTATTGACTACTCATACATCACGTAGCCATCCAGTCTCGTAGGAGGCATGGTGAGAGCTCTTGTCTATCACTCGAGCCCCTTGCCCAAGAAGGACCGTTTACAGACTTGGTATCAATATGTCATTTTAGGTTTGGCGCTTGGGTCCTTGGCACTTCCACTTCTATACTATGTCTTGCTCTTCATACAATATAAAACTCGGCTATACCGAGCAAAGCCTCGAAAGATCAGGATCGAAAAAGATGGGAAGCTATCTGAAAGTCTGAAGAGCATCAATAAAGTTCCGTATCGCGGTGACATTCCTACTGAAGCTCTTTCGATTGTGAGAAGTTATGCTCTCTGCACAAAGAGTAGACTCTCGCACCAACAGGAGGAGCTGAACAATCTTGATATGGTGTCTCTCAGACTCGAGGCAGATGTCAGTGATTTCCAATTCCGAAGTGGTCTTTTGGTGTTGGCCCATTGCGAGGAGCAGGTCTTGAATGAGAGTATACCGTCGCGAGGATCGGCACACGATCATGTCGCTGCATTCATGAGCCGCATTCATGTCGTGCTTTCGAAACCAAATTCACCCTATGTCGGCGTCATTCTTCAATTGTCCTCTGTCTTCACGGCTGAAGTATGGATGACTCTTTGTCACACTCTGAGATCCTTGAACCTTGTAGTCGTCCTCGAGCTTGTTCCAGATTATACCGCACTTGTTGGTATCAATCTGAAGATGGTGGACGGTTTGATTATCCGCAACGGTACTACCTTATCCACAGGACTAAGACGGGATTTCTTTCGTGGATTCGAGCTCCGGGATGTCCTCGGCCGATGCTCGAAACAACGGACCAAGAGACCACAGTTTCTCACCATTCTCCACGATCCATGTTCGATGCCCTCAACGCCCACCATTCGCCGGGCTTTCAAGTTCTCTCGCTTCCACGAAGTCTTGCTCTGCATATGTTCTACTGACATGTCATCTACGCCCGGCTGCCTGCCATCGAAAGAGCCTTCCAGTGCCTTCGATTGGCTTAAGCGCGTAGAAGTTCTCGACTTCCACCGAGCCTGGAATCAAGCCAACATCGCCCAGGCAGGCGAGCCCACAGCAGAATGTAACTTAGTCCCTCTGGAACCTATCTTTCCCGGAATCATTGAAACCTTCACATCTAAAAAGTGCATTCACGCTACCTCTGATGATTCCTGTGTAGAAATACAAGCACCATTGTGGGTAGGCCAATTACCGTCGTGGTCTTCCTATTTCTCGATCAGCGAGACTGGCCAGACCCTGTCCACGAGAGCTTGTTATGAGCTGCGCTGCCCAATCGTTAACTCGCAGGTAGAAACTGTTCTAGATGCGCAACGACATTTACGAAAGCTCAATTTATTGCAGGAGCTGACCATTTACGAAAGACAGGAAGTCCTGGATCGGTTGATGCCCTTCATTGCCAGGATTGGCGACAAGTTGACTCTACCAGAATGTGCCGACCTTGCCAACTTGGTTCTGAGGTTGAAAGAACAGAGTGTACGAATCTTCCGAGGACTGGATTCTGGTTTCACCTTACCAGAAGATCGATTCCACATCTGGTCAGTTTCTGAGGTGGTCGATGGCGTTGAATTTGTCTACGCTTCCTTAAAGATCTCCGATCTGACAGCTGTATTGATTCATCAGTTCTTGATATCCCGTGGCATCACGAGACGACGTTGTTTCGAGATTGAGCACCTTTTGGACATTTTCGATGGTCAAGTCCAAGTTCTCCCATCAAGGCTCATTACTGAACTGCGCTCCTCCACCCATGCTGAGCTTCTGACGCATCTACAAAACATTCGGCGTTCTGAGGATGTCGACTGCCAACTATTGAACAATGTGGCGGATTTTGCCAAATTCCTTCTTCTCAACGAGACCACGCGACAAGCTTGGCAGACAATACATGGGCACAAGCTACTCAGCGGAGAATTGACCTTTGACGAAGTATACCGATATCGTCTTGACTGGTACTTCGATCAAGGCATCAAAGAACTTCCTTCGATCACAGCTCTTACCAAGATGCATCAACAGGTGGAGTCCGGCATCGTTCAAGCTCTTAGAAGCTGCGATACTGCCACAATCGAAGCCATCACATGGGTCATCTGCGAAGCATATAAAAACTCAAACAATCTGGTTCCCATCACAGCCGATCTATTGGGTCTTATGGTGTTGTGTGCTTTTCGCAAGTTTGGCATAGAAGAGACGTATATTGAGAGCTCTGATCGATGTCCCCTATATCATTTCCAGCGGGATCAGCCAGGTGTGTTCTCTGAACTCTGGGTGATTGGTTCTCAGTGTGAAATCTATTTTGATGTCACTCCGGCAGTCCTTGGTGGTATGCACTACGATAAGTATCGCGCATATCTAGAACAGCATCCTCCTCCAGCGAATGCTTGGAATAGCAAAGATCTGTTTTCTGCCTATCACAAAGTCGAAAATCCTAGCGAGGAAGGAATCGCGCCTGGCGACGATGCAGTCTCCAATCCTTTCAAGACAAAAGGTACCCGATTCTTTCCTCGAATCCAAAAATTCGCCTTTCTCACAATCTTTTGTCTTCCTACGGTATGCGATCTCATGTTACTTGTATTCTTCGGTCGTGGCTTGTTCCAAACTGCCTTTATGGGTGCTGAGGATGTTCAATACGGCATAATAGGTCTTCTGACTGCTCTTTTACTGTGCTCAGGTACTATAGCCTGGATAGGCAGTAGTGTAAGTCGATACATGACCAACTCGAAGGACGAAATTTGTTCTAATCTTTTAGGGTGGCTACTACCTGTATAAGGCAGCATTTGGTTCTCTGAATCACCTGATGGTGCAAAAGCTTTCTGGTGGAATCTTGCTGACCTTTGCCGTTGGGATTCTTGGAGCAGTTGGCATTGGTGCGCAAGTCGGCTGGTACGCAGGTATGATCTTTTTTGCCTATCTCATGGTATTTGCAATATACTTAAACATATTGGGGATTCTAGCTACGATGCATTTGGATGATGCCCCCTTTCCTTCTGGCCGAGCGACACTCTGGAAAACTTTCCCAATACTGGTAATTTCACCCATCGTTACCACTTTCATACACGGCTACGATGTTCTCATATATCTGACTGTAGACTACACGTTCCTTTTCATGCTGTACCGCAATTATAGGAATTTGTGTATCGAATGGTCTCAATGGCACAGAAAGGTGAGATTGATCGATGATGCTAAGGTCCTGAGCTGGTATGGGTCTGTTTCTGGTCTTGACCCAGCAGATGTCAAGTATGAAACCGCTCGCAAGGCCTTAGAAGAGGCGGTCATCAGTGCCCGCCAGCGAAATGTTCGATTCTCGCTCCTCACCACATGCATACCACGTATCTGCAACAGTCCGCATCGACAAGGCCCGGCTGGTGATTCGTTGGTGCAGGAGCTTGCTCCAGGTCTGGAATATTCTAAATGGCTGTTAGCAAAAGATGCAGGACAAGGTTTCTTAACGCCCGCGCCATATTCGTCAGACTGGAACAACTCTTTGAAAGTCTCATTAAACACGTATCAACTCTTCATTCGCGGCCTCAAGGAGCACTCAGCATTCTTACAATTCCGTTACGCGAAGAATGACATTGCTTTCAATGTTGTGATGTTCCTGGCGGTCCTGCTGGATCGGTGGGTAGCCATAACAATGTCGGCAGCAGGCAATGGTCCCATAAACTTGTATGGAGAGCCACGCAATCGTTTTGCAATATCCTTTGCACTTTCCTTTTTCTTGACATCTGCAGTCGCTTTGGATTATCAGCTTCAATATTGCTGGGCGGCAGTCGTCACCCCCTCTGACAACAAATTGAGGTCGCTCAAACAGCTTGATCGAGAGGAACTTAGCGAGCGACAACGTAAGAAGAAGCTTTACTGGACCACTCTGCGAGATTTGTTGGTCACCATGTGCTTCTTGTTCGGTGTCTGGACCACGCTCCTAGTCTTCTGGGTCGATGATGCAGTGCAACTCGAGACGTACTTTGCATACGTTGTGGCTTACTGCTTCGTCATCTGGTTCCAATTTAATCGCGTCTTCATCAAGAATGGGACGAGAGCATTCCTCATAACATGTTCCGCTATTACCATAGGCTATCTGGTCGGTGTCGTATTACATCTAATTCCGAGGACATATGATTGGCATTTCATTGACGTGGTAGCTCTTGGAACAGGCACATCATTGGCTGGCTTCGGATCCTTCTATGCTACAGATTTCGGATCTGGCGCGGGGGAACTGCTTGATGAAGGATCTTCAAGCGAGACATTGGCGGAGAAGTCCGGTGCGAGAGCTCATTCGCAGAAGTTCATCGGCCTCGACTATCAGGATAGTGAGAAGCTTGAGAAGTCTTTGAATGTGGTCGCAACTAAAATTAGCACCTTCAAGACCATTTCAGTGAGTAGAACAAGTTACGTTTCACTCTTCACAGCCATCACCGAGAGGTTCAACAACATTCGACCGAATAGCGAAGTCATCACAGCATATCCCGACTGGTCGCAGCTGATGGGAGAAATTTCACGAGATTGGCAAGCGGACCGGATTCGGCTCAAGCTGGTGTCTCATCTTGTTCTGCAGAACCTAGGGATTGCACAAGTAGCAGCATTTGGTCTACGCACTGAGGCAGATATCCTTGAGGTGTTTGTGCCTGTCGCGATCTTGACCGAAGATTGGCTACTATCCCATTATACATCGGTTGTTGATGTAATAGTCCAGGCTTTGATCCACGAAGCGTTGGAACATCTCAACAGCTTATCACACTCTGATGCTGCGTGTGGTGAGCTCCTAGTTGTGGACAACCCATTATCGGAAATTCCACGACGAATCGAATTGCAGATAAATGCTTCTGATATCGCCGAAGCAGAGACAATCATGCGCAGGACCAATGCAGAAGTGCTGAGCCATCTCTGCCTCGGCTATAGTGTGAATACTCAGTGGACACACTTGCCCGAAGATATCCGACTTTATATCATTCATCGTGTACAGGGTCGGTCGTATCGCCTCAATCTCTTGTCTGCACAACACATCAGGAAATCTAGCCCGAGAATTGGTCAAATGTCGTGGCGTGAGACTGTTCTGCGCTGTGACCTGAAATTGCAGATGGCTCTCAACATTCATCATAAGTGTAAGACAACGCTTGATCATGGTCTTCTTCCACTCTTACGCCAGAAGCATGGTTTGTCGGCTGTTTCGAAATCAAACACATCCCTCGTTCGCCGGAATCATGTGGTTTCGCGGATTTACTATGGCATATACCTCTTATTTCAGTATATCGCGGTCATAAGCGTTGGGGATTCAGATGTACCTAGAGAACTTGTGTATATTACTCGTGGTACAATGCTACGCATAGTCATACGAGTCAGCCTGCTGTCAATATGGCGGATTTGCCTGTATTTCAGACATTTCCTAATTGAGTTGACTCTATTTCACTCCAGGTCAGAGCTTACCGAACTGGTTCAGTACTGTCGGTATGGATTCAAGCGGGCACTGTACGAGACACGCATCACTGTTGAACATCCTTCAGGAGGCATTACAGGGTTTCGAGAAACACTTGCCAATGGTATCATGTGTGTCAATGTCTTCAATGGTCTCCATGTGGAAGCTCCAAAGGAGAGCCTCGCACAAGTCGGGAAATTGCTTTACAATTCAATAGGTCAACTGATGTTGCGTGAAGTTGTGAAGGATGGTACAGTTCTTGACACGTATACCTACGCCTATGATGCGACTCGCAGGTTAGCTCGAAGTCGAAAACAGCATGGACTCGAGGTCATCTACGACGAACATGGTCGAATTTCACACGGACAAATTTTAGCCCGTGATGGAGACATCTGGAACTTCAGGTACACATTTACTGATGACAACAGTGCAAGCGAGATTTTGAGTGCTGTGTACACTTCTTCAGTAGAGTATATTGCGATTCATTGGTCCGTACCACGAACGACTGGTGTCGTTCCTGAAGAGATTTCTGAGGCATGGGGATCCTCTTCGAAAGTCACAAAGACCGTTCATGTCAAAGATGGAGTGCAGTGGTTTGTACAATATACGTACCATCACAAGCGTGATCCAATCGTAAAGTGCCTGCAAAGGACCGGTCAAGCTGTCAAAGAAATCAACACAGTACCTGAGTGGATCGCAAAGGACTTCAATAACTTCTGTCACAAGCCCGTGGTGCCTCACTTCGATACTGAAGACTTGTTCTTCCGTCACTCTCTCCTTGAACCTCTAGCGAGCCGGTGTCTACGAAGGCTGTCCTGGTCGCCGCCTCGAATTGTATATTCAAAGCTTGGTACTGGTCAGTTACGGACCATGCTCTGGTCGCAGTGGCACAATTCAACGTCGCTTGATGGCGTCGTCTGCTGCTATTTGGATGAGATGCTCCTGAGGAACGAAAATGCCTTGGGCCCGTACTGGACTGCGCGTCAGGCGGGTAGATTTAGTGAGGCTGTAGAGTATCTCGACAAGCATCTCGACTTCGTCGGAGCACGAATAGACATTGAGGATTCAGTCTCCCAGACTACTTTCCTTCCATACAAGATCATGGATCTGTACACAATGGGTACTGGAGGCTCTGCTATCGTCAAGACCCGTCGATATGAAGACAATTATTGCGACTCGGAAGATCGTTTGTCTGTGATGTTTCTAGACACAGGATGTTTTCCTGATCAGCCTGGTGGTGTTTCAAATTGTCGTCGTGATCTGGTCAATGGTCACACCACAATCCGGAATCACGTTTTTACAGAGTCGGCTAACGACTTTGGCATTCCCCGTTTCCAGGTCGACCGTAACATACAATCCATCAAAGTTCTACCTTTATGGGGCCTGGATTACCTATCACCATATCATGGTCTCTTCGAAAACTTGCTAGACAGCCAAGTAAGGTACCGAGAGCACCACACTACCGAAGAAGACATCAGAAAATTCTTTTTGCCCATCTTGATCACTCTGATCAAAGGTGCTCGTTCTCAGAATTTTACCCAGAAAGATCTTGCAGAATACACTCAAGCATTTGTCGATCTGAGTATTTACTTTGAGGAAAAGGATTTCCTAAAGACTTGGAACTCTGAACAGGTCAAACGGACCTGGCGGCAATGCTGGCTCGAGGATATACCGAACAGTGTTTCAATCAGCACCTATTTCACTCTGGAGCTTCCTACTATGAGTCAGCTCGATGAAGCAATGGAATTATGGCGTCGTTATCTGTTCGTCTTCTCAGTCAGAATCCCAGAGGAAGTTCCCAAGGTGTTTCAATGTACACATCATGGTGTCGGTTCGATCTTTGGCATGTTACTCAAGGTTCGCCGGGGCACAACATATTTGATCTGGGACCATGCTATATATTGGCGCGAATCATGTCTGAATATCTCCAGCTCACAATGCCTCCTTCCCTTGTCCGTACAAAATATGCTTCTTGGTATTATAAAGATGGCGAGTCATGTCTGTTACACACATGCTGACATCATTCTACCGTGTACAAATCTCTTCAATCCTGGCTGGGAGATGGACATTGGGTCTGATCTAGGTCAGAGACAGCACACAATCGGATTCGCTCGCAAGATCGATCCAGTTGTGAACGGAATATCTGACATGGAAAGATTCGAGCCAGTAGACAAAATTCGATCCGTGAATCCTACTGTTATGATGCTTTCAAACGTTCAGTTCATAAAAGATGTCAAGAATGCTGTGTATTCTGCAGATATCATTGTCAATCAATTCAAGTTTAGGCAATATCAGCTTGTCATCTATGGTTCACTGGACAGAACTCCGCAATATACTGCTGACACTGAGGCAATCATCAAAAACAGAGGTCTTGAGAACAATGTCAGGCTTGCCGGCTTCGGCGATCCGAAGGAGATACTGAAAGACGCCTGGGCATTCATGAATTCCTCGTTGTCGGAAGGATTACCCTTGGCTATAGGCGAGGCAGCTTTGTCCGGCTGTCCAGTCATAGCAACAGATGTTGGCGCTACAGCATTGGTCATATCGGATCCTAAAAACCCAAAAGTCCGATACGGTGAAATAGTCCCACCAAACGATTCAATTGCGCTAGCGCGGGCTCAGATTCAGATACTTGCCATGCTTGGACCTTGGACATCTTACTGTGATGACGACCCGCCACCAATGCCCGAACGTTTTACCCTAGAAGACGTCAAGTGGATCACTCAGCGTATGTATGACAAGACAGAAGAGCGAAGGACACTTGGTCGAAAAGGTAGAGAAACAGTTCTACAATCCTTCAATGGAAATCGATATCTACGTGAGCATGAACAAATGTTCTGGATCGGTAGTTATCGATCACAACAGCGCGCAAACGACACGCTCAATGTTGTATCGAACCAGATGATCAAATTTGATGAAGTTCTGGCGATCACACCTGTGATACAGCAAAGAAAATCTAAGTTATGGGACGAGAATCCGTGGAGATACTTTGCTGATACCGATGGATTCATTGAGTCTATGCTCAATTGCTTGGAAAGGTTCAGGAAGCGGAGCTTTGCATCATGAGTATCATCGCCTGAGTATTCTCCGATCTACAGGCAACACAACTCAAAACAATCAATCGAGAAGAGCTAATTCAATCTTCTCTCATACCGACACAAGTTGCAAAAAGTTTGCATTAGTTTGCTCCATTTCGGACATTGTAATTTGAAATCTGCTGCTAAATCGCTTGTATTCTATCATATCGTCATATAATCATATTCTGGCATTCTGAGGTCGCCGGCATGAGTTCAAGGTGAATCTTATGACTTGGTTGATGTAGTAAAGGGTCAGAGCATGTGTCTGGCAAGCACGGCCCGAGATCACGAAAATTGTCCACTTGTTGAAAAATATTATTTTGACACAAGTGAGCTGAATCACTTGATACAGCTGTGCTGTGATTTGAGGAGAATGTTGCATCAATGCCAGTGATGTTTGACCCAGTAGGGCTCAAATTAGTCTTGGCAACAGACCACCTGATGATCTCCAGGCCCTGTCCTGTCGACCTGAAATCCGTCAAATTGCCATATCACTAAGGGTCAATTCATGCTCATTTATTGTGTATACGCAATGTAAAGATAAACTGTAGACTCATAAACAAGACTAAAGGAATACTATGACATAGAAGATATACCAGCATTGGAATGTTCAAATTCTGAACATTGTATCGAATGCGGGAAAAAGGATATTGTAGCAAAACAGCTTATGCCGGAATGGGAGTTTTCAGCACGAATGTGACGGGCGCTGTCGACGATGCAAAGTTCACCCAGATAGTCAGTGGGTCTTTGCCCAACTGTTCAGTCGTGTACCCTGCGCTCGACACTACAGGGCCTGGTAGAGTGACCGGGATTGGAGCAGCACAAGTGCCAGTAGGTGTGACAGTGATGCCCACGATTGACTTTCCCGAGATGTTGTTCGTGTAGACTACTTTACATTGATCCCTCGTCATTCGATTTGCAAAGGCAGTCGCAAGATCATCATGCTTGATTGCCACCATGGGCCAATTGACCAATGAGTTGAATTTCTTCACGACCACTTCGGTCCACATCTGCAAGAGAGAGTATTGTTTTGTGATGCCGTTGACCGTTACTGGAACCAGATCTGAGACTCTCATGTTGATCTGATGGAACATGAAAGCATCGTGATACAAGGAGATCAGATAATTGGTCGATATCGAGGCCTCATACCACAGGAGGTCGTTCATGGTTTTTGTGGGACCATAGCCAGTCAAGTATTGCCAAAGTTCCAAATTCTGTGCGACATCAGAAGCATTGTAGTAGATATTGGTCGGCCATCGGGGCGTGATTTGGATACCAGCGAAACCGTTGTTCGCAACTGTGGTGAGATAGGGATAGTGGAAGTTGCCCGTGTTTCGAAGGACCGACCGGGAATTATCACCTACGACATTCGTGATGCCGGCAGCCTTCATGGCTCGCAGAGCATCTCCATTATGCATTCCTGTAATGGCAGGCGGTACGAGACCCTTGGCAGACCATTTAGTAGCTTTGGTGATGCTCATCTGAGAGGCAAATTTCTGATTGAATTGCATCTCTAGTAGAGTGTCTGCGTACGTTGCATTGTTGAGATTTTCATGGGTGAAGGTATGACTGACCCACATGAAGGCATTCAACTTTGTGGTGCTCGAAAAGTAATTGCCCAAATCGTCTTTCTTAGCACAAGCCAATGTATAAGCATACGTTGCCCTAGAGGGCCAGTAATTGGTACCGCTACCAAGTGGCTTTTGGAATTCGAGAGGTCCTGCATACTCAGGGTCATCAAGCTCGATAGGTTCTACACATAGCTCTGTGGCATCATTGTTGTAGGCTTCCTCGGCGACTCCGTTGCCGTTGAAGGCCATCTCCAACTGATAACTAGAACCAGTGTTCATACGGTTCTTGAGCAAATCTGCGGACCAGGTAATGTGATTGTCCAAGTCCGTTGGCAACAGTCGAGCACGAGGGGCATCCTTTCCTCCACTAGTGGATGCATTCTCTGTGGAAAGGTAAAGATCATCGACTTGCTGCTGGAAGTAAACTCGGCGATAGCCTGGATATAGACCCCGAGTTGCCCATGTGAACCATGCATGCGACAGCACGTTTGACGTCGAGGACCAAGATGCAGTGTCGAGGAAAATACTCATCTGCTCTCGACCCGATGTAAAGTTCGAAATGACACCAGCAATCGTGCCGGCCGGCCAGCTTCCATCACTGGAGGCCCCGAACGTCATGAAAGGCTTGGTCGATGCAGTATCGACAATCGCTGCTGGATAGTGCCATAAACCTGTAGTCTCGAGCTGTGCACCAGTGACAATTCCTGCGGTGGGGAACATGGTGGTGTCGCTCATGGTGACGTTCTGCAAGACATTTGCGTTGCAACAGCCTCCGTTGGCATTGAAGGGCTGAACTCCGAGGTCGACGGTTGGATAAATTCCGAGTTGAACCATACGGACCTTGTATTTCAATTGGTAATTGTAGAGCATAGTCAATTGTGCTGGACTGAGGGCTGATCCATAGCCATAGCCGGGGTAGTTATATGCAACGGCTGAGAGGATGACTATGGCATTGAACTGACCGACAGTACCACTTGTAGACTCCATCGTGGGCAAGACGGCACCAGCTGCAGGCATGGCGAAGATGGTATACTTTGTGCCGAGGCCTTCCAGAATGGACACAGCAGCCGTCTTGGCCGAGTCTGTAGCGATAATCAGAACATTTGATAACACTCCTGCTGCAGCATTTAGCGACAGTGCTTGTGCAGCTGTGGTCGGTGGACCCACGCTAGATCCGGCAGTGGTAGCCTGTCTCTTGACAACGCTTGCTGGGGCAGCTCCATTGAGAGCAGCAGCCAAGTCCCCGACCTCGGCCGCAGCGACCGCAGCTTGGGTAGGATTGGCCTCTACAGTCTTACGACCACTTCCGCTCGCTTGCGATTTTAGCGAAGCCTGGCCATCTACCTTGGCCAGATCGGTGACTTCGGCAGCATGAACCTTGACCAAGTTGGGATCTGCAAGAGCCCCGTCAGACACGATAGCATTTGAGATCTGAGGAGGATTCCCATAGACCGAGAACGATGGAGGAAGTTGACCAAAGCGAAGAGCACCGGCAGTTGCAGTTGCGGGGATTGCAGCGATTTGAGCCGTGTCGATGGATGCAGATGCAGTAGCCGCCCGGGAGGCTGACGACGGGGCGGCCGACCGACCGGCCGAAGTGGAGACGACAGCCGCTCCGACGCTCGAGACGAAGAGTGAAAAGAGGAGGGGCACGACGAGCAGCTGCATGATGAACGAAATGCAACGCAGGTCTTTCATGGTGCAGCAAATGAGATGCTTGAGAGACGATATCACTGGCAGCACAGGCTCGAGGCTGTTGTGTCACTGATGGAAGACTCCAATCAGGAAGACACAGAAGAGTGGATGTCCATGCTTTTAAAGCAGAGAACACACAAAGTTTTGAAAGGTCACTCAAAGGCGATCATTATTTACCGCCAGCTCTTTCTTTTGCTAAATATCTTGGCATGAATCCCAGTTGTACAGCGACCACGGAAGGCGCTGTCATTTGTGCTACCATGCAGATTCACTTCATCCTTACGGGCTTTACTGCGGATGGACTTTAGCCAATCACCTTCTTGATCTAGACTCGGCTACTCGACTCTCGCTTCGCGAACCCCCTCGACCAGACGAGCGTACACGGCTACGCAGCACGCGTGACACGTCAATACTTTGTGCATGCCGTACCTGGACTGCATTGATTGGTCTCACTGTTCTTGCGGTGTGTGTCCAGACCTGCTGGCCAATGTTCGTGGTCCAACTCAGTCTGCTGATGTACTCAACCTGGTTTCATTGGACTTCCAAGTAGTAGGTCAATCACAACTGACAAAGTTTTCAGGGAATCACAGCTAAAGCATAGCTCATGGTAAGAATGAAGACAGCTTCAATCCTTCTGATCAGTACTTGGTATATGTCGGCAATGGCTTGGTACAAGCCGACGGTCGATGCCAGCTGGCAGATCCAGTACGGGGGAACACTCTTAGACGAAAACTGGGATGTGGAAGTTTACGACATTGATGGTTTCAATGCCTCCATCTCACTCATCGAAGGGATGCATCGAAAGTACAGGAGGGTGATATGTTATTTCTCGGCAGGATCATGGGAGAATTACGTACCAGATGCTGCGAGCTTCCCGAGCTCCGTCTTGGGAAATACTCTAGATGGTTGGCCGAACGAGAAATGGTTGGATATCCGACAACTCTCAGTTGTGAGTCGCATGCAACTGAAATGTATCATTCACGAACTCATGAAGCATAGCTCAAACCCCTGATGATGAAACGCGCCATACTAGCTCAATCGAAAGGATGCGATGGAATCGATTGGGATAATGTCGATGGATTCGACAACAAGTCTGGCTTCAATCTCCAGGCCAGCGATCAGCTGGCATACAATACCATGCTCGCCACCATTACTCACGACCTGAACATGGCCGTAGGTCTGAAGAACGATCTTTCGCAAGTCTCAGAATTGGTGTCGCTCTTTGACTTTGCCGTAAACGAATCATGTCAAGAATTCAATGAGTGTGAAACTTTGCTACCCTTCATTCAAGCTGGCAAACCTGTCTGGGCTATCAACTACGATGGCACGAGCAAGATCTCAAATTGCAATCTGCCAAACCAGCTCGGCTTCCGAATGCTTCTCAAAGACCTGGATCTGAATGCAGCTGGCTATGCATGTTGGCAGACACTCTCTGAATCACCAAGCTTCACAGCACAACGTAGCATCACATCAAGCCCAGCAAAGAAAGTTCAAGTGACTGAAAAAGCAGACACATCTTAGATCAGTCAAGCTCAGAATGACCATGTTCCGATCTACCGGGTTCTTTTGTGCACAACCAATTGATCCCGGCATGTCTGGCTTGTGACGTTGAGAGGCCGCTTGCCTGTGAGAACAGACCAGGACTGTCAAGCAGTACTAATGGCGCAGCGGTAAGACCTACGCGAGCTTCGAGCCAGTCTATTTCCGTGGATGACTGCTCATGCGAGCCAAAAGCAATTCGAGTAGTTTCCCGTGTTTTGTTGTATCTGATCTTTCCCTGTGGCTGTCATACGAGGCGCCATGATCTCGGGGAAAGTGTGGATTCGTGTTTTTTATGTACGTGAGACCAATGAAAGTTCTCAAGTCAGCCCCACTTACAGAGCAATGCCCGGAAGCTGAGTGGAATGCCCTTCGGGATCAACTTTTTGGCGTTCTACCTCTGTGGAGAAATCCTTTTCCTGCAGCCACAGTTCAAGGCTTAGCTATTCCCCAGGAGATCCTTCCGTCAAGCGAAGAGATGGTATATCCTTACCGGACACATGTTTTCCACAAGCGTGAGGAGGTTGCGTTTCCGTCCCGGCTATCTTCCGAGCATTTTCCTCAAAGGCATTCGCTGATGTACTCGTGTTGACAGTCTCTGCTGTGACATCCATGACATCTCATGCGCGACATTAATGGATCGTCTTCTTCGATTCCAAAAATCATCTGGCGACTGAAGGGGCATGGAACGACAGAATGAAACACTTCTCGGGCCCTTTGGCTCATATTCTACCTGTTCCTCGATATGCTCGTCGGCGATGCATTATCGATATTCGCACTTCACTCCATCCTCGTTCTGTGTGCCAAGTATCGCGCAGTACTCTGGCTGTCTGAATTGCTATGGACCAGAGGGTTTCAACGGTACCACTTTGGCACTCACACCCGAGGATCGATACGTTGTTCAATACCTCGAGAATACAATCAAGAGCTGCAATGGACTCTCAATAGCTAATTGCTCCGCGTCGCCCTCTCAATCGTGTCAGACATCTGGTAGAGCACAGGCAAGTCAAACGTCGACTGTCAGTAGTCTTGCAATCCCAATCAGTTCCATTTCGATCAAGATCTTTCTGCTTGCAGTCCTCCTTTCAGTCGTATCCAATCAATCATAATTCAGATTCTTGAAGATACACATCATTACCTCTAATTTACATACTAAGACAAAGGGCGTAAGCTTTCCATGGCGGCTTGATGACGAACGTGAACTTGAGCTCTTGTACGACATTGCCGTTGAGTCCTTGATCCTACCATCTTGGCAACCTGGACCCATTTGCTCCCATGTACACTGTAAGCCTTCATCAGAAGATTGTCCTCAGCCTTAGACCATGACCCTCGGTTGATCGTCTCATCCAAGGCCTCCAGGTATCTGACCCGAGCCTGCGTTATCGTTCGAGGCCTAGGCAATTGTAACACGATTTCTACCCAGTTGATTTTCCTGTAGTCAGTAATTTGTGTGCCGATTGGCATGCCTGAGGCAGCATACTGTTCTTTGACGAGTCTTTGCAGGGCAACATCCTCTTCTAGAGACCAGCGTCCATGCACAGCTTTCTCGGAAGCACAATGTGAAGTGCTTGGGCCTCCTAATTCGATGTCTTCCGGCCTCGCATCCTTCGACCTTTGATCGGATGAGAGATGCTCCTCCAGCCAATAGTCACTTCTTGAAATATTTTGCCATCGTTCCGCCTCAGTTGTGCCTTGATTAGAATCACATATATAATCTGGGATACCGACGGAATGATAGAAATCAAAACTAGACCCGTAGTGCGGTTTCCTATCGGCTTTTGCTTGACCAAACTGAAAATATGATTGGAAAGAATCGAAACCATTGGAATCTAAATTGGGAGAGCACGTTGCACTCGTCAATTCGTTCAGCTGTAAGTGACTTGACACAGATGAATTTGCAAATACGTCGTAAGTCGAATCATAAGTTTGTGAGGAACTAAGCAAGTCATCATCCTTTGCATGATCAAGCTTGTGTTCTGCCCAGGCATATTGTGTGATCTTGGCTTCTTGATAGGCTCGGTAGTCTACTTGCGAATTTCGAACCGTAGAAGGCGTCAAGAGCTTACTCTCCAGGAGTTCTTGATCATCCTCACGTGAGATGTAGCATTCATTCGCCCAATTCTCCATCGACTCGGCTTTTGCCAGTGCATTCTTCTTTGCGTTAGGTGTGCTGGGCACTCTGTATGTCATAGACGTGCTTCTCCGTGATATGATCGGTGATCGATCTGCTTTGTGGTGCATACACTGACATGTCTCACAATGCTTTGCATGCTCCTTGGTGAGTTCCACACTCGGTGAAGTTTCAAACATCATCCCGTTCAATGGCATGAAATAGTCCATTTCAACAGTAGTCATGCCGTTAATTGCCATAACAATCGGCGACTAGGAGAAGTATTTGGGCTATGCTGTGAGTTGTCTCCATCCAGCAGACCCCTGTGCTTTATCACCGTAAGCTTTCTTGATCGAAGGCTGGGTCAGAGACTGTCACAAGAAGCGAATGTCGTCTCATTCGCTTCGGAGATCGCGTATATGTTAACGCTGCTGTCAGGCGTCCCCACCTCCACTAACTCCGCCGCTAAAACCAGCGCCAGATCATCACATGTGTTTCGCTTAACGGTCACGGCATGTTCTCTCCAGAATGACGAGTATCGTGGAAGAATGGCGGGAAAAAGTATTCAATCATCCCGCGGCCATCTCTTAAGCCCAGCAAAAAAAGCTTTGTATACAGCTGTCTATTGGGTTGGCTGAGTCACATGTGGTAGTGGCGGAACTCGGACCATTCTAGTGGAAGCGCCCGCAGGTCTTAAAAAAGGACGAAGTGGCATTTTGTTCGGTTGTGGAGAATTGATCTAGCCCGCCTCTCAATCTACGAGTTTCCACGGTCCTATGCTCTATCCTTTCACTGCAGTCATCTTACCAGAACTCCATCAGCATCTAGAGGTGATCAAGCTTGTCCCATTGACATTGCTGCCACTTTCAGATTGTTCCATCGCAAATTCTGGTCCACAATCGCCAAGCTCAAATGCTTCGTTTTATGATAAATACATGATCCAAGTTCGAATCATAGAGTGATGCAAGCTTTTCGCACATTCAATCATGGATCTCGCACGGTAATTGTCGATTTCTGGAAACAGATGCTGTTCGGAACAACCATCGAGAGACAACGGGCATAGTGTAGAATATGCAGTATATACTGATGGATCTACGAGCTAAATTTGGTAGACATGTGATAAGATCAAAGGTCAGCCTGATCAGCAGTGTGCTTCTTCCCCGTGTAGATAAGCGAAATTACTTGTCTCAACTCGCCAAGTTTTGGGGCCGTGCTGTGGGTCATCAACCCCGCACTTGATTGACCGCAACAAGCCACCAAAGCTTAGCGCGATTCCTTCCAGAACACTCCTAGCAAAGACAACATACGAACAGGAGATGAGACAAGTTTATAATTGAGTCAAGTCCAGCGTATTGTACATGCCATTCTATGATCGGAACATGTGCTTCACCCCGGAAGTTGGCACCAAGCAGCAGTGTCACTTTGCGGCTCTAGCGGGACGTAAGCCTTGCATCTTTCTTGCTTTTAAGCGGCTTGGTACATCCCACAAGCATATTCTTTGGCAACCCGAGCGCATTTCTGGAATATGTAGTCTAGACCTGGATGTTCCATTGATGGTTAAAAGAGCTTTGATGCAGCTTAGCTGCGATTCATGAGGGATGTTGGAGTTTCGTTCTGAATTCTACAGCGAACCAACTGCTGAGCGAGAAAGACACATCCTTTCGACCCCGTTAGCCATATTATAAGATGCAACGATAGACACGAATGATTGCCAAGTGTCCCCGAACGATGTGTATCCGGAATCAGCAGTCATGAAACAACTTTTGATGTGAGCATCGTTCAAGAACTGTATCGCAGAACGCATGTAGCGTACATCGGGACAGGACGAAATGATCACCGACGACAACCTCGAGAGCCGTCTATCTTCGAAAAGATTCTGTATGACCGTTCCTCTGAGACCATCGAAGTCTTCCGCAGAACCTTCATATACCACGATCGTGTCGGCAATCCCGTAATAAGATTGATGGGGCGAGCACCCGGGATTTAGAATCACCAGATTGTCGGTTATATGCCATTTGAAAGACCGTACAAAATCACTGTACTCCATATACTGTTCGAAGTGTGATTCTTCATAACTGGACTCATCAAAGAAGACACCGTCTAGCAAAATATCATCTGCCCAATCTGCATATGTGCTTATCTCTTCGAAAACCCCTACTGGGTCTTTCTGACCCCATGCCGTCCCGATGTAGCCGACTAAGGAGACATTTGCATGACGACGAAGCCGGCGAATCATTGGGAAGTATTCTGATTCAGGATGTGGATGGTAGGGGCCAGAATGTGGGTTGACAATGATTGTAAAGGACTGTGTTACAAGAGTAGTATCCAGGGCAGCAAAGAGCTCTGCCCAGGCAGACAGTCCAGGATAGATGTATAGAGGCACTATGATGGATAGCATAATTCTTGAACTGTCCTGGTCCTATTACATGCTAGCTAGGGAACGGTCTCACAAAGTGATATATAGTCTTGTAGAAAAGCAACTTCAAATCAGGGCCATCTGATGACCGGGGGCAAAGTCTATTGAAATTTGAGCCACCTTCATTTCCAAGGGTCCTGAGCCGCCCTGCTTCAGAAGGTATCACGGGATACGTATTCAACAAAACCAAGATTGATGGACTCTTACCCCAGAAATCATTGGATGCTTGTGCTGGTATGCTGTGGACAGCAGTGAATCGCAGGCACGGGTTCTCTATGGTAACGATCGCACAGGGCGCCACATACCACATTGGGCTGCATCATTTTTTTGAATCCTTACAATGCTTACATGCTCGAAAGTGAAGGGTTAGGCTTGCTGTAGACCATCGCTCACATGATACGGCTAGGAACATGAGGGGGCTTGTCTAGGGCCTATGATCGTCCAAAATATGATACAGCTCATAGGATCCAGTGCCAGTCAAAATAATCTGGAGATCTAGTCAGCCGAAAAGCACTCGTTGTGCATCATCTTCTAGTCAGCCCGATCGAAGAGATTGTGTCAACGCTCAAGGCTTGAAAACCCTTTTCTGTGTGCCTCCTGTAAGGTTGACACCAGTCAGTGGCGGCGCGAATGTAAAGCTGTATTGTTCGAGCCATGTAGCACGCATGAAGGATTTTCAATTCCAAATTGACGACGTGCCATATGACATACACGAGGATCTGTAAAACAATCTGGTTATATATGTAAAAGACACACCAACACGCAAGCTGGTCATTGATAGCGTGAGAGACGTATCGAGATATGATTCACACACCTGCCAGTCGATCAAGCAGTTCCTCATCAGACAGACCCTCTGTCCTCGACGAGACCAGCACGACAGGGACGCCAACTTCTTCCAATGGTTCATACTTCGATGGTAGTAGTCCAGTAGAATCACTAGTCCCAATCCTTGGTAGTCCACCGAGATTTCTTTTACACGATAAACATGATACTTCTTCATTCGACGAACCATGTGTGCTGGTAACGGGAGGGCTTGGCTTCATAGGCTCCCACACTGTTTTGGAGCTTCTACTGGCTGGCTACAAAGTGCATGTAGTTGACAACTTGCAAAACTCCAAGTTATCAGTTCTTGGCCGGATAATGACACTGTATACTCGTAGTACAAACCGTGAAGCACGTCTCGAATACTCGAATCTTGATTACCGGGACACAGTGGGAATGACACATATCCTCACAAACTGCAATATCACTTCAGTTATACACTTTGCAGCCTTCAAAGCTGTAGCAGAGTCTTTGGTGGATCCCATGAAATATTACAGAAACAACGTATCAGGATTTATTGACTTTGTCTACTTGTTGCGAAAGCATGACATCAGAACATTGATCTACTCATCTTCGGCAACAGTTTATGGGACTATCGGTACAGGCCTGAAACTGGAAGAACAGATGCTACCCGCCGGAACATGCTGTCAAGGTATTTCTAATGCCTATGGACGTAGTAAGTGGATGTGCGAAGCTGTTCTGGCTGATCTATGTCGCAGTGATGCAAGATGGCAAGTTACCGCTCTGCGCTACTTCAATCCAGTAGGAGCTCATCCCTCTGGCCTCTTGGGTGAAGAGCCCACTGGATTCCCCAACAACTTGATGCCCGTATTGTCAAAAGTTTTGCTTGACGAAAATAAAACCCTCAAGGTCTTCGGAACTGATTGGGACACGCACGACGGTTCTGGAGTAAGGGACTTCATTCATGTAGTAGACCTTGCTAAAGGCCACGTGGCAGCGCTGAATGTTGCCATGCGGGACAATGCAAAAGAACTCGATTATGCTACGAGTCCTGGCACACCTGGCAAAGTTCTAATTTACAATCTTGGTAGTGGCACAGGGCACTCCGTTCTAGACATTGTTCATGCAATGCAAGAGACATCAGGACTGAAAATTGCTGTCGAGGCTGCGCCCCGTCGAGACGGAGATTTTGGATCAGTTGTCGCTAGTGCTGACGCAGCATACAGAGATCTGGGGTGGAAGACCAGTATGACACTGATGGATATCTGCGCCGACACATGGAGGTTCCTGTCCCGTAAGAACGCGTGTGCACACTCAGTAGTTATGTAGTTCGTCTGGAAGCAAGAATTTCTATCAAGCAGTAATTTTTAAGTCTCTCTATATCCCAACAAGGGAAATCAGGGTTGTCTTTGGTGAAAGATATCTGAAATCCCGACCACCCTAAACTCTGTTCCTTCGCTTCCTTACCCCCCGGCTTGGGCTCGCTCGCTTCTCCCCCACTCAGTAGTAGCCTTGCACAAGGGGAGTGAGCGCTCCCATTCAAGCCCATGGCGGGTCCACCGAGACTGCTCACAAATTCTCATTGCTGATCAGCACGCTTGTCATGCTCAGCTGGCCACCAGTGATGGCAACGGCCCTAAACATCAGACTTTTCGACATGCTTTGCGGCAGCTCATTGGCAACAATCCCAGGGAATTCACGGACCATTGCAACCACAGGAAGAAGATGATATCATACAACATCTACAGCAATTCGGCCTCTGAGTGTGGCTCCAGCGAATGACTTGCCAACGCTCATGCCGTTGCAAGGACTCGTCATACTCAAACAACTTTGTCGTCAGCTCGGAAAGTCTGTCTTAGCGGTAGAGTTCCCGCTCTGCCTGGTCTACGGACACGGCCACGCCCAAGGAGATTGCCCCAGCTTGACTGCGACTCTGATATCTTCCTAAGTACAGCATCAGCCCTGCCCCATGTGCCGCTATGGGTAGTTCGGCTATCGCGATCCCGCGCACGACCTTTTTCAGGCACTCTTGCAGCTATGTGTACATCCTTATACAACTCAGTACCGCACCGGACCGTCTGGTCAGAGCTGCCTCTGCCAGGGTCAGAGTTGGCCACGCCAAATCTTGGTATTGCGTTCTTCGATGCACCATTGCTGGGATGAACTGCGTTAAGTTGATCGAGGACTTGCTTTGACCCGACTGCAAGACTATGTGCTTCGCAACTGATATCTCGTTCCAAGTGTGACGAGCTGACGAGTACGTCTGGAGAGTGTGAGTTATGTAAGGAGGGCTTTGTATTGACGATGTCGAGTCCTGATATCGAGGATGTACGGATAGTTCTCATGTAGAGAATGTCACATTCCTCGACTTCACAATATCCAAACAACTGTCGTAAACCGATGGTGGTGGAGGTAGAATCCATTGAATCCCTCTCGGATGTCGGATTGGATGATGCACGAACCATGCTTACGAGGTCTAATCTGCTTGAAGTACAATTCACTGGATTCAATTTGATAGGCACAGATTCTGCAGATGTGCGAGGATCAGCTTCTAGGCAGTCTTCTGCTGTTGCCATATCAGCTGTATCATGCATCGAGTTGGATTCGTCTATACATCCGTCCAGATTTTGAGCAGTCAAACAACTGGCCTGAAGTGTAACAGGATAAATTACCTTTGTAGACACATCCGGCTCTGTTCTGTACATGAGCCGAAGTCGTTGAGCTGACTGGCAGAAATCAGTTGACTAACAGACTACTTACAACAGCGAACTTGCTTCTTCGAGCTTGAGCCATAATGAGGCGATCTGGGCATCATACAGATTACTCGCAACCTCGAGATTCGGCTCTTCAAGTCCATATCGCAAAGAACTGGCTGATGATATGCTTCTATTAAGATGCTTGTCTTCAGCTACATTTGCACAGCGATTTGAAGAAGAATCCTCCGGAAGAATTAAAGAAGAATTGATAAAACTTGTGCGTGAAAGAGATTCAGTTGAGTGTGAGTTGCCTGTTGCATGATTTGACCTCAATTTGGAGGCTTTTAGCACAAGATTTCGTGCAATAGCATAGGAGCCATTTCTCACTGCTCTTTGTCTCGTTCGGACGATCGAAGGATGTGTACCACTGGGGTTTGATGCAGCCGCAGGAGATCTCTCATTCTTCTCATGTTCTGAATTATGACTAGGTGAGGGATTCTCTGATTCGGTGGATTGAGTATCTGCCATTCATGAGACCTATCCTTATCACTAGCCAAAATGGTGCCGAAATTACCATTGATATGCAGAGACATGACTGGGAAAATGCTTCGAAGACTTCTGTATCCTCTAGTCCGCATACTAGTAAGCCAATTTTGCGAAATGTCAGCATCACAGGCGATTTGATTCTGCCAACTGCTTCTGTGAGCTGTCACAGGCATCGGCCGAGACCAAAATTGTTCTCGTGAATCGTGCCCAGAATTGAGAACCGAGGATGTACGAGATCGCTGAGAATGTCAATTTCTTTTGTTGTGCAGGAACTCTGAGCACTGATACCCATGATTGAAAAATGTTCATGTCTGAAGTTTGTTCAGCAGGGTAGCTACTAATCGTGCAGTTGTGTGCTCGCCTCATGAGATGTTACGGGCAAGGAATTACTCAGGAGTTAAGCATCGAGTAGTACGTGTGATTATGTATTGATCACTGATCATGCCTCAATCTTCTTGCCATTCACACGGAGAAAACCTAAGGATATCGCACTGACACACGATGGCCTCATGCGAGTGCAGTTCTTGACAGAGTCAAATGTATGGGTTTGCCATGTTGCCAAATAGCACGTTCTCCGAAGCTTTAGTGACAGAATACATGTTGTCATAGCATCCTGTAGAGCACTGAAGACTTTATATATTGACAAAATCACAAGCTTAACTCGTCAGCGTAGCCCATTAGCGAAGATGTCCTGTCTGTTCGGTTTGCCCATAGCTCAGCAGTCTATCTGAGCACAGTACTGCCTGCATGTTTGCATCCTTAGCGGCGTGCTGGAGCATGGACCTAACACAGCGGATCCGTTGTGCGTGAGATTCGTGGACATCAGGAGATAAGCCGGCAGTTCTCAGAGCGATAGAGGGCTCATTATTGAAAGCTATGCTACTTCTTTCAGAACACAAGAAGCCCAGGTAAATACTCAAGCACAGCACTTAGCTGTCTTCCTTGTTTACAAGGCAAGCTCAACCAGAAACGAGAAAAACAATGTGGATCACTGATTGCCGACATTACAATTTCTGAATGTCTCCAGGCTCCACAAAATACTTGCTGCACACTTACAGCTGCAGCTTTGTACATTATTGTCCAATAACCACTTCACATACCTGTGAAACTGCCCATATATGATCTGCAGTCTGATTTGTAGACCTATGCCATGAATGAACCATATCTTGGCGAACACTCCTTGCAATATCTCGAAAACATCAAATCTAAGATTTGTCAAACAGAACATTCTGAAGAGTTCCTCCAAGCCTTAGAGCATCTTGAGGTCCTGGTACGGCAAGCTTTCAATACATATGACCGACAGATATCAAAGTTGCGAAGCAATTTGGATCACGTCATATCAGAGCCAGGTAACGAAAGAATAAACAACTTGAGTCTGCCTCGTAGATCTCCAATCGCAACTGACAGCACATTGACCATGGACCCGGTATTCAGTCCTCATCAGAGCCTCGAGTCGGCTGATGATCTTGAACCAGATGGAGACGAGTCTTTTTCACGACTATCAACCATGCTCGAGTCTTCCATCAGATATGGACGATCCGCTTTGGGCTTTTCAGATGTCACACCCTGTGCCTTTGCCAGACTTCCCGATAGCAGACATTCCTCTGACACTTTCTGGGACGTAGTGCCTCAGAGTCACGCAAATCACACTCTTGAGTCTTCAGGGAGTCTCAATGCAGCAGAAACACTTCAATCGATGATCTACAGTGACAGCATACCTTCAAACAGCCTTCAAGCAACATCCAGTACAAACTCTACCCAGTCCGCTTCACCGCTATCTCCCAAGACAGTCTCGATGCAACCTCCTTCTTATGAAGAGTATCGGAACATGGCTTCGGTTGATTGTCAGGCAGCTCAGGTTGAGAATTCAGGGATCGAATCTCTCGAGCGATTGCTGGATCAATTGACGTGGACAAAAATCAACGACAGGGACAACCAAGGTGGCCTGACATCCAATCGAATTATGCTTGCTGCCAGTTTCTTCATATTACTTTTGTCTTATCTTGTCTCACGACATGGCTCCCAGCTAGGGGTAAGCTGTCATTGTGTATGTCCAAATTCAGGTGTTTAGTCAGACATGATCTCACACCACAATGTAAAGACGTCTCAGGGCAGAAGAATCCTAACTTTTCGAGAGACGTCTGTGAGATGTCGTGTGCGAATCTGTACCAATCACAGATACAAGCATAACCAGAGGAAGACTTGCTTGTATTATAGATTTAGCGTAGAAGTGGTTCGGCATCGGCTCTGAATGATGGATCCCTGTCAATGCCGAAGCTTGTTAAGCAGTGGGGATACGTGTGGCTGGCACAATTGTGGGGCCTCGGTGTAGCAATTATTTGGACATAATTCAAGTGTCTCCACAACCTTGGATGTTGTGAGTATGAAGAGAGCTGTCCTTGAAGGTCAGAATATTGAGAGCAGCATTTTACTACTGGAACAGCAGAATGGATGATGTTGAGCTTGCTGTTCCTTCTTCTGCATCAGATCGCCCTACGCGCAGATCCGAGAACTTATTCTTGAAGGAAATATTCAAAAGAACTTCTAGGCGCCAGCCAGAAGTAGGAGTTTCACCTATGCAAAATAGACTCGATGGATACAGTCTTGATCAGATAGACGGTGGTTTTGCTGCTTGGAGACTTCTCGGCTCTGCTTTTGCCTTCGAGGCGCTTCTATGGGGTAGACTGCAGGCTACCGACGAGAGCAGTAACATGGCTGACGAGCGACTAGGGTTTCCTCTGTCCTTCGGAGTCTTTCAAGAGTATTATTCAACTCAGCCTGAATTTGCAGACAATCGCTTCATACCGGTCGTTGGGACCATAGCATCTGGGCTAGGTTATCTCGGTGCTCCGATAATCATTCCTTTCGTTGGAAGTCACCCTCAATGGCGACGACATATGATTTGGATCGGTTGTATGTTTTCTGATGGCTCCCACAAGAATCTACTGATACAACGTCTAGGGCCAATCTGTATAATGGGCTTGCTTCTTGGATCTTTTGCGTCCTCTCTGGAAGTACTGATCCTAACTCAAGGTGTGGCTTACGGTCTCGGCTTCCTGATCTTCTACTATCCGATTATAAGCATGGTAAACGAATTCTGGGTGGCTCGACGTGGTATGGCATACGGAATCCTATGTGGTGCATCAGGGCTGTCTGGGGCGATTATGCCTTTTGTGTTGCAGACACTACTGACGAACTTCGGTTTCCGAACAACACTACGAGCTACGGCCGTTGCCCTTGTTTTGTTGACAGGGCCCCTGATCCCACTTCTCAAGGGACGCTTGCCGTCTACTGAACGTGTGAACGCTCCCAGGATCAATCTGGCCTTTCTTCAGAATCCTCTTTTCTGGCTTTACTCTTTCTCAAACATCTGTCAGGGGTTTGGATACTTTTTTCCAGCATTGTATCTCCCCTCGTATGCAACGTCCCTCGGACTGAGCAGTAGAAAGGGCGCCTTACTCCTTGCGCTGATGAGCGTATCACAAGTTGGTGGTCAATTTCTCTTCGGATTTCTATCAGACCACAAAGTGTCTGTGAATATCTTGGCTTGTTTGTCAACAGTAGTTGCTGCAATCTCCTGCTTGAGTGTATGGCGATTTGCCATGTCTCTTCCAGTCTTGATCATCTTTGCAATTTTCTACGGCTTCTTCGGGGCAGGCTTTACTGCCACATGGGCCAGGATGTGTACTTCCGTAAGCGACGACACGACCTCTGGTCCAATGATATTTAGCTTGCTCAACTTTGGGAAAGGAATCGGTAACGTGCTTGCAGGACCTATTGGAGCAAGTCTACTTTCAAACGGCAAGTCAAGCGCTCGCCCCGTAACATCCCCCTATCACGGGATCATCATTTTCACAGGTGTGTGCATGTTTGCCAGTGCTACGACAATAACACTGAGATATGCGAAGCCCCTCTTTGCAGGCTTCTTCCGCTAAGCATGTGACAACGTATTCTCATGGTAGGAGAACACGAGACAATAGCTATATCACACGATTCACTTTGAACAGCCCATGTTCTATGAACTCTTCTAATCGACCAGAACCTCAGCCAGGCTATACTGTCAAGACTGTCGTGATTGTGTGTGCGAAATGCCGAGTGTCACGAATGACGTCTCTTGATCTTCACATGTCACTGATCAATTCCGGCTGGAGCCGTTCTTTTTCCCCGTCTGAAGTGATCTCATCTCGTGCTCACACCCGAGCGTGGCCCGTGATCGAGTTCGAGCTACAATCCCGTAACCCAGGTGCAGAACTCAGCTGCTTTCACATGCGCATCAGAGAAATCCACACCACAAAAAAGCCCACATTTCGGCAGAAGATAAAATAAGCTCCCAACGAAAATCCTGGCTTCCGTCATGATCACCCTGTCCACTTAATTGATGGTGTCTGCCTGCCTGTTACATCCGTTTCTGTCCATGACTTGTATATAGAGTCGCATTCGACACAACTCTTTTTCACTACTAGCACGTCTGCCACTTGCTCCTGAGGCATCTTAGATGATTGGAGAATCCACACAAGCACTCATCCTCATTCGTGCGGCCATATGGTCTCTCAGGTTGATAACTCCTCTCTCCTTTCTGTATTGGATCCTCTTTACCATCGCCACAATATTACCACATTTGAAATCGACATGGCCTCTGCTAGATTCTGCTCTGCTGGACTGGAGGACGACAAATCTGGTTGTGTGGGGATTGAGGCTGTTCAGCGGGAACGAGGTGTGGTTCTACTTCTGGAGCCAGAACAAGATTCGCGAATATCAACACGTCAGTTTGTAGAGATGAATTGAAGTCGCATGCTAATCAGAATAGCAAAGCGAGTACGATCTAGGCCTTGATTCAACAAGTCGAGAGAAGATCTTCAAGCAAGTTGTGACAGGACTCGAAGATCCCGGAAAATTCTTGTCTGGGTGGTTCCTTGGAGCTACTCCCGAAGAGATTCAACGAGATAATCTATCAGAATGGATGCTGTGGGCCTTCTTCAATAAAGGCACTAGAGATGCATACATCAGCGATCACGACAATGAAATCACACAAGAATTGAATCGATACATTGATTTCTGGCAGCAGACAACACAACTTGTTCCCGAACCTGGGTACAACAGAGACATCAAGTGTATCCGACTCAATTCTGATCCTGTAAAGGTGATTCACCGTCCGGCATGTGTCTACATTGTAAGTGACTGCATCGAGGTGTCTTTCCCACAATCCTGACAAGATAGGCGGTAGGCGTGCTCTATGACTTCCTGGGCTGGTCAAGATATTACACCCTAGGCTTGCGACATTATCTGCCCTCCACCTCCTCAGGCCACAGAATTGTTTATCCTACCATTGGACTGCCCTCATATGACTCAAATTCTGTCCTGACTTATTGGTACAAGCCATGTCCAGCGCTGGCGGCCGGAGAGAAGGAGGATCTTCCAGTCGTGTTCATTCATGGCATTGGTGCTGGTCTCAAAATTTATCGTGACATGATCACAAAGTTCAGCGCCGAAAATCCTCGATCAGCTATTTATCTGCTTGAGATGCCCGCAGTGACCATGAAGTTTATGGACAAATTGCCACGCAAGAAGGAATATGTAGAGGCCGTCGGCGCTCTGCTCCGGTCAAATGGGCACTCACATGCACTCTTCTGTGGTCACTCTCTCGGGACCGTTGTGGCTACTTGGATCATTCATCTTGATCCTGGACTGTGCAAGCGAGTCATTCTTGTGGATCCCGTTTGCTTCTTGCTCCACCTACCTAGCGTCGCCTACAATTTTCTTCACCGAACACCACAAACAGCGAATCATTGGCTATACTGGTATTTCGTCAGCAACGAGCCCGGCATCGCCTGGTTCCTTGGCAGAGGATTCTTTTGGACAGAGAACATCTTGTGGCTTTCGGAGATTCCCAATCATTGCGAGCTTACGGTCTATCTAAGCGAGAATGATATGATAGTGGATGTCCCAAGCGTCTTCAAGTACTTGACCAACGAGACGATTCCATTCAACACATCGAACAAACTCAGCATGGGAGACAAGATTGTACGACCAAATAGAGACTACACGAATGTTCAAACAGTCCTGTGGTCCGGTCCTGGGATGGATCACGCCATGTTTCTTCTCTTAAGTGGCCCATCGGCTGATATCGTCGAATCAGTGCATTCAGCTGTTGTCGGTGCGAGGTCTGGAGCAAAGGTCTGACAAATTCAGCAGATGATGTACAATAACGAAGAAGTAGATATTAAACAGGAGACAATGCCTGTCTTGTCTCACTTTTAGTGCCATATCTTAGCATCTCGCAATATGTACAACATGATATATAATAATCTACATCATTACACGTCCTCTCGGTATCGGCCGTCCTTGTGGTACCGAATTATGTCAGATCGTAGTGACACTAGGCACTTGACCGATGAATCTTACAAGCTTTACATCTCTTATCGTGCCAATCTTGCACCAGTGACTGTACCTCTCTGCCAGAAGCTCGATGAGCTGCTCCACATCACGACGACTGATTCGATGGGATAGACTTGTGGCCAGATTATCACTCAATTCGATCATTCCCATGGCTTTCTGTTTTTTGCTAGCGAGTAGAATCTTGATGCTCGCCACAGCATTGGGTACAAGGGCGGCAATCGTGGCTGACTTGAAATCCTGAGGCCCTGCTTCGGTCTCTTTTACTTTTGCTTTGGCTTTTATGCGTTCGAGGAGAGCGGACTGGCGATCCTTGGCACTGGGCATCGAGGTCGACCGATCAATCATGCTATTGGAGGCATCAGGATGTTGAACTTTCGGTTTCTTGATTGAATTAATCTTTGATGTGTTGATGGGGAAATGTGCAAGGTCCTTTGGTGCTGGAAGTTTGCCGGGTGTGCCATCCCAAGATTCCAACCTTTTAGCAAAAGTCTCTCGCCGCTGCGACGAGGTCACATGTCGTTCGCCCTGTTGACTGACACTGATCGAGATAGAAGGACTTCGCGTGCCATCGACGAGAGCCATCACTCTGTCCAAATAGTAGCCTTCTGGCCATACTCCCACAATGTTTGCAAAGTCCTTCAGTTCAAAATTACACTTGGCTGTGCTTGCGACTGCCGCTTGGACGGAATGAAAGGATGAAGCGGAGGTACATGACAGTAACGTCGTTTCCAAGGCGCGGAATAACAATCCCACGATACGTCGAAGTTCGCTCAGTCCTTCATTTGAAAACTTATCGTCATTGATAGCCTCGGAAGTCGTGTTGACATCCTGGAGAATGTCTTGCTTGTGTCTTGTTCTTGCAGATGCTTCGTCGAGGCAATCTGCAGCCTTGCGTTTCCGTGGACTACTCGAGCAGATTGCAGACATGTTATGTAAACTTCTCTCACAGAGACAAGAACGAGAAGATCAAGGGTCGCATCGATGCAGTCTCGTTCGTGATGGTGTCTCCGAGAGCTTGAACCGTTGAGTTGCATTTTTGTGGATTGTGTCATGTGCGCGGCTAATTTATACTTTGACAATTTCAAACTTCGCCAGGCATATTCTTGCACTGTAGTAATTCCTGTCTTTCGATTGTCTTCGCTTGCGTGGCCAATTATGAGTTGCAGGCGTTCCGTAGCTTGCTCTTTGAGTCGATCGAGATGCTTGCAGGCTTCCAATTCGTCTCTGGTGGCATATACAAACCAGCCTCGTTGCGCTACATTAAATCACTCTCGAAGTTTCTCAGAAACAACGCCAGCAAGATTTGCATTCAAATGGTTCCGGCGGCAGAAGAACGAGACACGAGAGCATCAAGAGAGATGGAGCGAGATTCTCCACCGAAATCGCATGAGAGGGTCATTGTCAAATGTCCAAGCAGGTCAATTGATTCAATCTATGGATGTCCTCTTAGACGATCTAAGCTGGCTTGGGCAGGAGAACATCATAGCTACATTGAAGATATGCCTTCGGAGTCGGTCCGTCGAGCACGCCAGATTGGCGAACAGGTTGTATCAAGCACTTGTTGCTCGTACTCGTCCCGATGATCTGCAAGAACTTATTGCCAATCAACTTCAGCAAGTCGATATCGAACTAGTAGAGATGCTGGTCATGGCCAGGAATGATGAAGGGGCTATGCAAGTGTGTTCAATTTATTGCCAAAATCATAAACAGCCACTGGTGATATGGAGGGCAATGCTTAGTGCATACCGGGATTTAGGTGATCTCATCGGATTTCTGAAGTCCAGAGACTGCATGATGCTCCAACAACTTCTGCCCGACGTTCACATTCTGAATCTACAGCTCGAGTTACTGAATCGATGTCATCTTTACGACGATGCAGTAATTCTGTACAGATCAATGATTCCAGACTTTGAAGCACCTCCCAACCTTGATACCAGATTGATTATGCTGGACGTATGTATGAACAGGAAAACTTTGGCTACTGAGGAGCATTCCCACGATGCAGTGCCCTTAGGAGACGAACTGTATCAGAAGATCGATTTGACCGAACGCGAGGCACATCCTGACGAAACTTACCCGAAACTATTGTCGTGGATCGTCTTCAATGGCGGCAACATGGACTCAATTCACGACAAACTCAATGAGATGAAGCGTATCGGAAAACGACTTACCTCAGAACTTGTCAATACGATGCTCTATGCCGCCACCAGGGCCGAGAACTGGTTACTTGTGGAGCGATTATGGACTTCTCTGCACGATCGTGACATATTGCCAACAGCCGATACCTTTAGTCTCAGAATTGCTGCATCAGTCATGGCAGGGGATACCTTTAGCGCCAAAAACATCTTCCAGGAAAGTCAAAATGCAGGGTATTCTGACATGATTGATCCCATGGCTTTGCAAACTCTTTTAGCAGCAGAGATGATGGGCAAACAGGCGGACGACAGTCTTTGCCTGCAGATCATAGAGATGCTCGAACGGACGGAACCGTTCGCCATCACCCCTACCTCGCTATCCTTTCTCATTCCGAAGATGATTGAGAAGAAAGAATTTGTCAAACTCGAGCTCATACTAGGCCTCTCAAGGTCCCGTAGCGACTGGAATCCATCGGAGGTTATCGAACAGATTGTAGAGCAACTGCAAGAGGCTAAACTGCCAAAAGACGTATGGAATTTATTTGTTCTGCTTCAGAATCTGTTCTGGAATGATCCTCTCTATACACTAGAGACACGTTCGTCACTTCTGACAAAGTTGTTTGAGCTGAATGAGCCCAAGATGGCCATGACAATGTTCAATCAATTTCTCAAGTCTCGAATCAAGCCCGCGGACGACATGTACATATTGATGCTCCAAGGCGGAATGAAGACTGGTAGTTTCGAAGTGATCCGCAGAGTGCACCAGTCGATGAAGATGGACATGAATCTTTCTCGCCACACTGCCGTACTGAACACACTGATGGACGCCTATGCCCATGTGAATTCGACTCTTGCCTTTGACATTTGGGATCAAATCTCACGTGGATCACGAGGACCAACTCAAGCTAGTGTGAGTATCGTTCTCGATGGTTGCTCCTTTGCCGGATTCCCGATCAAGGGACATCATATCTGGACCTCACTGCAAAGGAGAGGGTTCAAATTCAACGACAACAATTTCGCTTCCTATGTCGAGATGCTCAACAAGCACGGTATGACTCATGTCGCCTTGGACGTCCTCAGCTCATCCATCCTCGCCAAGCAAGACGTCGGTCCTCGAACCATCTCGACACTCTACAACACCACTGGCGACAAAAAGACGGTGGAGGAATGGGCCAAGATTGCCTGCCCCGACATCTGGAATTCTCTGCATCCGAAACCATGAAGCAATTGCCCTCGAGGACCATTTAGCACCTACTTTTCCTTGTAATACATTATCTATATACATATACATCCAATGTGAACCAATGCACATATTCCTATTGATTACCCGTGTTTGAGCGCACGACGATGCCGTATGCGCTGACAGACGGGACAAAATCGTTTATGGAGTTTCACCTTGAGTGACGGGGCTACGGGATTCCAGCACCGTTCTGCAATCTGCCGCGTCTACAGCCAGCACAAGCGATGTAGTTGTCTCCCTGGACCGGGGTCATCGAGGATGCCAAGCGGCCAGAAACCCATGGCATGAAAAGATGTCGGGTGGATGCCTGTCTCTCTCCCTTCCCGTAGAGACGACTATACCGTTCCGATTGCCTTGGTGAGATCGGGGTAACGTCTCTTTTGGTATGATGCCGCCCAATTGTCGAAAGAGGAGGGCGATGGAACGGGATGTCTGAGGGCGGCACAGGACAACATTGACCAGACTCAGTGGTCGCTTTCATCCGACTCTCACTTATGTCGGTCCCTGTTCTGCCAACTCTGTCATGTCCCATCTTGCAGTCCCAAAACACCTTGATCATGGCATCCGATCTTCCGCCGTTGTTGGACAGTAGGGGACCAGAACTCGGCTTGCGCATGGACGAGGGAATACACACAAGACGTCAACCAAGTAGACCTATAAGTCCAATGTATCCCCGTCTTGCTCGCCTGATGGTCCTAGAGGACAGAAACCATTCTGTGACAAGTCCGATTGTCCCCCGAGCCGGCCCAGATCACTTTTCCTCGCAGTCCATGTGGAGAAAATGTCTCCACTCCAGCGGTCAGACATGTCAGATGGTGTCCTGCTATCGATGAATGTATATGGAAATGACGTCTCGATTGGATCAATCAAGTATACAGAGACTTATAACACGCCAGAAATGTTACTAGACATGAAAACAGGCTGCCAATCTTTCAGTCTCGAGACTTCCACTATGGCGAAACTGCAATAGCTGTGCCCAAGATTATAAGAAGACTCACATGGGCAACTCTTTCTTGACGGTATCTCCGACCGAGAATCCCACATTTTGGCGCAAGATGTGGCAGAATGTCAAAAAGAATGAACAGCAAAGGTCGGATAGGCGGGCGAATTTACAAGATACCAGAGTGCTCGCAGGATCTAGTGAAACGATTCTATGCTGCGTACAAGGGAACTCCTGGATTTCACCACGAAGCTGTAGAGGCGGTGAGTAATGCTATTATATATGAAGAAGCGCTGCTTTACATACACAAGCGCCATAGATTAGAGATATCTGAGATTTGATCACTTTTTATACGTGAAATGCAAGCCTGCATTTATTGCGAAGCTGATAAAGAGAATGAGACACGCAGCAGAAGGTCCGAACCTGTCGTCATATTGAACAGCTCTGCGCAGACGGATGTTGTAACTCCTCCAAATATACATGCCGAGGGAGTAGAACAAAATTAATATGGCTGTAACCATAAAACTCCAAGCGGCAGCAATGCTGACCCAGTCATGACCAAAGTTCAGTAGACCACCCGCAATCGACCCGATCAAGATGGCGAATTCCATGTAAGAGAGGAATGTTCGCTCCAATGCAAAATACGTCTTGGGCTCAATCCTCACGGGCACGGCGATTCGTTTTCCGGCAGGTGCAGAAAAGTCATTGACGTACGAAACACGTCCATTGTTGGGTCCTTCTATTCCTCGCTCAGCAGCAGTCGTGTCTCGGCCACCAAGCAATTTGTCTTTCCAAGCAGTTAATTTTTTGATGACTTTGGCATTTATATTGTCCTGCTCAGGACGCCTGAGAGCATCCCTATACAGAAGAGGCATGTATTCATCTTCATCATCATGATCGTCTCCGTTAGGTGTGCGTGCTGCATATATCCGTGACCTGATCTCGTTGTCATGGAATGCAAGACGCTCTTCTTCGTCCATCGCATTACCGTCTTCATCGGAATGAGATAAGCTGTCGGTGTTGACGTCTGAAGTCGTGCCAGACTGCATGTTGGCAGGTCTCTCGATACCGAAATTCTTCGTTACTGGCTTGCGGATATCGACATGCATTTGGGGATACCAGTAGGGCACCACCTTGACACGATCGGGTACAAGTTTTGCGACTCCGTGAATGAATTTCGAGAATTTGGGCACAGCTTCCACCAGATGTGAGGATACGAGGTCGCGAACCCATTGTGGAGCCTCTTGTCCCATGGCAGTCTGTAGTTTAACTTCGAGAACAGCATAAGGAAATAATTCTTTTTCCGAGTCAGGAATCTGCTTGAAAGGCCAGTCAACTCCGATATCCATACGACGCCAATTCTGACCAGCTCGGTCTGTGCGCCCGTCGAAATCGTCCTCACGGACCAGTGACAATTCGGTATCGAGAGATATTCGGACCCGAGCGTCACCAGGTAGTTGGAAGGCAGTTCTATTGTAGAATGATCGAACCACAGGCTTCAACTTCTTCGTTATGATTGTGTATTGTGCTTCTGTTGCCAATCTTTCCAGATCTTCAATCTCCTTGATGCTCTTCTTGCCCTCTTGACGTGCCTTTGCAAACAGATCGTCTACTGTGAAATCACCTTTCATGAATGCATTCACGTTCTTCTCCTTGATGGGAAATCTTGCCTTTACCGACTTCTCTCCCGTCCAATCCTCTCTGTGTGTCTTCCTCTCAACAAAGATCGTGTTATTACCCATGCCTCCATACCATCTCAGTCGTAAGGCTTCGGCACCTTCAGATTTCTCAAGTCTGCCGAGGTATAATTCGAGATCGTTGTTGTCGTAGTAAATACTGGTAATTGCCGAATCTTCGATTTCAAAGTCTTTGTTGGCATTGAAAACAAGTACAGGGAGATGCTTCAAGATATACAACTTCAGTTCCGTAACATTGTCAGGATGTACCCAGTACTTTGTTGTTTGTCTCACAAAATTCTGTTGTCCACCACCTGCAGAGGAATCCCCCTGTGTAGGATTACCCCTCGTTCGAACGAGGTCGTAGATTTTTGAGACCTTGATCACAGTTGCATCGTAATTAGTTTTGTAAAAAGGCTTCGCATTCAATCTGGCGGCAAAGATTGGCCTTAGATGCCACCCTGTCTGCTTGTCATGCTTCTTGATAATCTTTGTGAACCCTGTATAGTTCAGCTGGTTGAATTTTGATAGATCATGGACATCCGCAATAACATCAGAGACTTCTTCTTCGAGGGTTTCAAAAACCTCTACGGGAGGAGGATTTGCGGAACTCAATGCTTTGATTGTCTGATCGACTTCCCTATCGACGGTCTCAATTCGACGCACTATTTCTGTGCTTTTGACCTTCTGAAAGGTAAAGACTTTGTCCAATTCTCCTTCCAAGATCTGCACGAAAGCAGCTTCCGCGTCCTCGGTCCACTGATTATCCGAGTCTTTCAATCGTTTCTTAATTTCTCGCTTCAGGCCATCATAGTCGAGGTATTGATACTTGAATTCACGCACCAGGGATTGCTAGAATGTATAAGTCTTGAGTGCCTAGTTGTCATCAGAACAATAACTCACGGAGAGTTGTTGACCAAACTTCATCCTTTCTCGCAATACCTTGTTAGGATTGCTCGGAGATCGAGCAGGGTAAGTATTTCGCTAGACCGCTGATACCTGCTCTCAAAAACGCTTCGCTGCTTCGTCTGATCGCGCGAAAGCGTGCAACGCTTAAGCTGACCACCAGACTTCAACGACTTGACAGTCGTCTGTCCCGCGAGCTGTCAAGGTCCTCCCAGTGAGTTTCAGATATGCCGGCCTCTGATCCTCTCCTGGAAGAATTCGGGCTAAGATTGCGGTTGAATTTCCAAAGGGAGTTGTCTGTGGCTTATGAGACCTCAGCCAATAGAAATCATGGACGAGACAACGTTGCATGCCAGATGTGTGTCGACACAGGCACGTGCATCAGATCGATATGGTTTGCACGTGAGATACATGAGGTTGTCAATTAGGAGCTCCTTTGGTTCCGAATTCCCTTTTGCCTAGTGGCTTGTTTGTCAGGCAGATACCTCGAGACATCACTTCTTCTGCCTTGGTACCCCTACCTCATCTAGTCCTTCATGAGGTGCCCTACCCTGATATCATCTTTGTCCGACCGTAGCATTGTCACTCGAGTTGAATTTCCCGTCCCTGATGGGAATGGGACCAAGCCTGGACACTATCCATGGTGTGTCCCGGATGAGAGCTTCATCATATCTACAACGGCAGTGAATCGCGAAAAGCACTTATACTGTTGGAAAGTGCTCGCAGGAAGAAGAATGATGTGAGGTACCCCACTCAGAATCATTGCAATAGGTCCAGCTTCGACTCGATTTGCGGCCAGATTTTGTCACTACTCTCTCCCTTGAAACAATGTAGCACTCTTCTACGCTCGTAATATGATTTGAGAGGGGTGGTGACCTCATCGTACAGCTCTAGTCGAGCTTTGAATGTATCGACATCATCGTCGAGTCTCTTGCTTAGTGGCTCACCAGTGACATCATCGATGCCTGGTGTCTTTGGTGGGTTGTAGGTGAGGTTGTATGTACGACCAGAGGGGGCATGTATCCATCTATTTTCGATTCGATCAATTATGACACCATATGGAACATCGAGATCTATCACAAAATTGAGCGGAGTTCCCAGTTGTCCCAAATACCTGTCGAGTGTCTGTGCCTGGGCCACGGTTCGTGGGAAGCCATCGAGAAAGAATGACTTGGAAGTGTAACCCCGCTCAGTGATGGTGGATATGACGAGATCACACATCGTATCATCGTCGATCAAGTCACCGCGCTCAATGGTCTCTCGTGCTCTTCGTCCAAGCTCGGTGCCTCGATGCATATGGTCCCTCAAGAGATCGCCTGAGGAAACAACGGCAATTCCAGGATACTTTTGCACTATACGTTTTGACTGTGTACCTTTGCCAGCCCCTGGAGCACCTAAGAGAAGACCTCGAACAGGTTCTAGTCCGGCTTTGTGCAGATCAAGTAGTCTTTTAGCAGAAATGAGAACCGGAGCATCTATCATTTTGCCCTGAAATTCGAAGGCGCCTTTTCCGACCTCTGAAGCTTTCTTCAAGATGGCTCTAGCCCACAAAACCCTTTCCTTGCTAGGAGAGAATGCGGTTTGTATTGGTTGTACCTGGACTGGATGAATGGCCTGCTTTCCGGAATAGCCAAAGGCTGCACCACTCTCGGCTTCAGCTTTGAGAATGTCGATCTCTTTATATGAGGTACAGACTAGATCTATAGCATCGAGCGAATATGCTCTAGCTGTTGTTACCACTGCTTGTCGAGCATACGCCATTTCCACGAGCGACTCAGATCTCATGATGTTCATGCTTGCTGCGAAATCTTCAGCAGCAAAGACAAGTCCAGTGAGCTGTTCGTGAGACATAGCAATCTCTTTGAGGTTCATGATGGCCAAACCACTTTCGATCATTGCGATAATTTGCATCTTTGGCGGAATTCTGGCTGCAAGCCACCGTACGTCCTCTGCTGTCTGCGTCTTCGGGAGCATAATCGTATCGATATCCAGATCTTGAATGGCCATGAGATCTTCCTCGGCGAGTCCACTTGTTCGCGAGTTGATTCTGACGATACGCTCCTGAGAACCTTTCCGAGCTTGCTTCAAGTGTGTCACGACGAGATTGCGAGCCAAGATCTTCTGATCAGCTGAGACCGCATCCTCCAGGTCGTACGTTATGCCATCAGCAGTGATGGCTCCCGCTTTTGCTAACATCTTCTCAGATGAGCCAGGAATATACAGAAGCGCTCTGCGAAGTCTCCGAGGGGCATTACTTGTCGATAGGGAACGACGCGAAGGATTGAGCCTAAGACATCTCATGGCGGACATCACAAAGAAGGATGTCCCTGGCATCGAACTCGCAATAAGGACGCACTCGCGACCTTTGAGCCTCTGACGATGACTTCGTACAGATAGGTCTGTACGAGATAGATGAGTGCTCAATGAGGTCGCACAGTTCTTGATTCCTGTTGACTAAATGTGGAGCCGCCGAACGCATCATTGCACATTCAACGTCTCGCACTCTCTTTCTGCCAAGCATCCTGGAAGAGGTCACCATCACGAATCACGGAATTAGGACGAGTACACAATCACACAGATCGTAACTGCCAATGATTAGGCATGTGTAAATCTCATTGCCTGCACGTGTAATTGTTGGTCTGTACAATCAGAGACCGACATCAAATGGACTGTAGCAGCCGGAGTTACTCCTGTCAAGCAATCAATCCGATACTCATAAATTTCATAGATACGATGATTTGGAAGTGCTTGGATATGTAACTGGGCCCAACTAGTGGGAGAGGTTTCTGTCACAGTTGGTCAGGGGCTCACAAAGAGGCGGCCACACTCTCGAAGTGTTCACCAAGCTGAATATCTCTCAGCGGCCTCGCAATGTACCACATGGACCCCTTTTTCTCAACAGGGACTGCATGGCGCATATGAACCTATGAAAGGCACGATCTCTATGAGTCCAGACCAGGTGATCACGACCAGTCCCCCTTTTGCCAGCCCAGAGTGGTTCTCATGCTAGATCCTGAGTTTCATGGAAAGTTTTGATGAAGCCTCACCGGTTGCAGACATTCTCATGCTGTGTCTATAAAGAGAGAGGCTAGTTCGTATGATCTCCTCCCCAACTACGAGCAGGAATCGTCGGTTTCTGCACAGGCTTCCAATTCATGCTTACACCACGAGCGTCAGGGCTCAAAGTCCTCCTTGCTCTCTTGCTAGCTCACGTCACCAGAGGACAATTAAATGGTCCTGTTGGTAACTGACTCTTCCGGCCGCCATAGAAAGAGAAAGTCTGACGATCGAGGTCCATCGAAGCAGTTTCAGGCTGCCAAGTCTGGCAAAATTTGTGATGTCACGAAATATGGTGCAGCGCTCGATGTAGGTGCTGCTGTCATGCGAGCTTACACGGAGTGTATCTCCGGCAAGCCTGGCACCATTCTTGTGCCAGCTGGCAAGTACACTGCCAAAACTCCCATTCAAATCACTGGAGCTGAGCACCTCACGCTACAACTCGACGGGACCATCAACAAAGATCCCGATGCAGACTTTACACTGCTAAGATTTTGGAGGGGAAGCGACATTGAGGTTTATAGCAAAAGTCTCAAGGGAGGTAAGAGTATTGCCATGAACTAGACCTGATAATTGATACGCTTAGTGCTGGATGGCCAAGGATACATAAAACGCAGCAAATCTGGCATCCCAGCCGCTCCAAAGAAGTTCATTGAATTCGAATCTGTGAGTTTCTTCTCCATTCATGACGTGTACGTCATAGACCCTGCCGGTCTCGCAGTCGTGGCAAGTAATTGCATGAATGCGGACATCTACAACCTTGTCATCCGTACAATGACGCACGTAAGTTCCAGTTGATATTCATTTCCGAAGCTAATGCGTCCAGGGTGGGTCAGACGGAGTCGACATTTCGGGGGAAAATGTAGGAAATGATGTCCAACTCTGAATCTGATGGCACTAACGTTCCAGATTGCTGTCCGAAATGTAGAAGTTTCGAACAAGGAAGATTGTGTCGTTGTCAAGAATCCAGCGAAATATGTGCTTATTGAGAATATTGTTTGTAATACATCTGGTGGAATGTCTCTAGGCTCTTTTACACCTCAACAAAACGCAGCAGTATCAAACGTGCTAATCCAGGATGTACAGTGCTTCCAATGTAAGTGTTCTGCAGTCTTCAACATCTCTCTTCCATCGCTGAACATATAGGCGACAATGCCATGTTCATAAAAGCTTTCCCTGGTGCGAAGGGTATCATCAAAGATTGTGTATTTCAGCGATTCGTAGTCTGGGATGCCAAGTACACTATACACATCGACACGCTCTGGCTCAATGAGAGATCCAAGGTACGAAGCTCATTACAACTGTCGAATCTCAGCTTCAAGGACTTTTCCGGCACGAGCACGAATGGCAACCGCCGTGGCGGAGTTACTGCCAACAATGGTAACAACGTGCCAGCGGTAGGAATAACTTTTGAGGACTTGAGACTTTGGGACCCCAAGCACAAAGAGATGCTCTATACGTGTCACAACATCTTCGGCCACGGGGCATGTGCAGGTGCGCAGGGTGATCCCAGTTCTGGCTCGAGAACACTCACAATCACCAAAGAACCTGCAAATTACGCTCATGCAAGGCCACCATGGGCTCTTGGTGGGTTTGGCATCAAGTGGCCGATTCCAGTGTTTGAAATCAAGCCTCTCTTCGTAGGTCTTCATACAAGCAGCGCGTTCACAGCGCAGACAAAACGCGCGGCAGATGATTCTGAGGCGGAGGTGACGGAACCCAGACGTGTCGACCACTCGGGTCGAAGTCACCTTCACATGCATCGCTAAGCATTACATCGGCTTTAAGCTCAAGAATCACAATAAGAACAGTCACGGGCCAGGTAGCCAATTTTGGACATTCAAGATGTGATGTGGTCTCAGTCATAGATTTTTGCTATATAGAGGAAGCTGGCTTTCCCTACAAATTGACTACTTCTAATCATGGTTCCCGTGTTGCTTCAGATGTGTTGTATGTGGTCATCTAAGCGAAACAACCTGTTGGGAGAATTTTGATTCGTCACTCGATTCGCTTCCTAAAATAACACGATGCAATGACATGTGAAGAGGGACACAGCCAAAAATTTAACTCCACAAATATTGATGGGTGCAGATCCGAAAGCTGCTCCATGAACAAGTCTACCTACCCTCAACTCGTTTGAGCCCTTCCAAAATAAGGCCATGAGAAGCATGATGGCTTGGTCACTTTGTAGTAGAAGTGGATCTTGTTGACCCTGAGCTTGTCTTGCTTCGACTACTACTACCCATACTGCTTGTGCTCGAAGAAGATTTAAGACTGGACTTCAGTGTGCTGCGATTTGACGAGGTGCCAGTCAAAGAGCTGGAGCTGTGGACCGTGGATAAAGTGGGTCTACTTGAACTCGAGACCCTGGAATTCGATGGATGAGTGCTGGAGGCAAAAGATGCCTGAGCTTTAGCAGACGTGGTTGAACTGCTCCTCGACGAAGAAGAAGAAGAAGAAAAAGATGTGGCTGAAGATTTGCTGACAGTCGTGCTCGCCGGCCAAGTGGTAGATGAGGAGGATATGGATGATTTAGAAAAAGTTGAACGAGTCGTGGAAGGGGGGACAGCTGCCGTCTTGGATGACTGCGTACTGGAGACAGCGTTCGACGTGACCTTGGTCGTCAAAGAACTCTTACTGCTGCTTTTTGTCAAAGTAGTACTTTTAGTCGACGTGGCACTTTTCGTCAGGGTAGATGACGATGAGGACCGCTTGGTCGAGGTCGACGGACCATGAAGCGAGGCCGTGGAGGACGGCTTGAATGCTGGGTCGGTTCCGTTGCGAGAGGAATTCGTATAGCCTGCACAAACACCGTTTACAGCCTGACAGGAACCTAAAAACGCACGAGATTCTCTCATGGCAGCTTGATCCGGTGACAGATTCACTGCGAGGAGAAAGTTGACATTATGCGAGTTGGCGTCGTATCCAGCTGCTGTGAGATACAATCGCGATCTCTGTGCATCATAAGCCATCCCGATTGTGCTTACAGAAGTATAGCCTCTTGGCGGCGGTATGGTCGTTACTGAATGAAATTTGAGCGTAAACTTGCTTGGGTTCGACTCGCTAAACACGAGTGCTGCTATCTTGCTTGTCAGATCTGGACCGGTCCAAGAAAGTCCGTAAGAAGTGATCTGGCTGCCATAGATTGCACCACGACCTAGCCAAAGAGTATTTTTGCCATCGAAAGCCGTCATGAAACGACCATTGTCGATGTAGTCACAAGGAATGACCGCGCTCCATTGCTTAGATGACAGATCGTAATATGTAATCTTATTGTTTTGCACAGCGTAAATCTTTGGCTTGGCCCAGGCTGATGTATAGAAATAGACGCCGTCTTGAGTCAGAGGAATTGGGGCATTGGGCAATCGGACGACTTGCTGGGTCATGTAATCCACGATGTAAGCTTCAGCAAGATACGTCTGGTTGTAGAAGCCGGTCAGGAAGATCTTGGAGCCATCCAAAGGTATAGCTGCAAATTCTCCCGCTTGCAAGTTTCTAGGTAGCACGTTGGCAGGTACGAGCAGGAAGGTTTCTGAGACATCGCACACATGTATGATGGAGTCGCACAACGTTTCATTTATGCTGAAACTTTCTGAGAATATGCCAAATGAGGAGGCATAGCTGCCTACGCCGATAGCTTGGCCGTTAGCTATGTGCGTGACCGTGTTTAATATTTCATAGTAATTGGTTTCGGGAAGTTCTTGCGTCCCAGCGCCAATGTTCCACAGATATCTGGAAGCATAGTCACCTCTGAACCCGTCATCGAAGACCGTCAATTTATATGCTCCTCCGGCTTTCGTATTGGGGTCCAAGATGGAGACGGTAAAGTTTGTTGAGCTTGAGAGTGCAGCTTCACTACTGACCGTACTGTCGACCTTGGACAATCTCCACGAGACATCATACGAGGACTGGAGGCAATCGAAATTTGCTCCGCCTCCGTTGTAATTATTGCTGCCGGTGATGGGGAGAAGACTGAGATCGCCTTGACTGAAGGTGACCGTGTCGGATGCTATCGGACAATCACATCCGAGCAAACTGTCAATGATGCTGCCAAGAATATGATCGACAGCCTCGCAGATCAAGGCACCGATGATTGCTCCCGCGGGGCCGAAAGAGGAGCCTATGGTGAAGCCGATAATCTCTGGACTGAAGTCCTGGGCGAGATTCTTCGTGGCAGCCCCAAGCCCGTCCAGAATCCCAGCAGAGTTGGCTTCGATATCAGACGTGTCCTTTGAGACTTGCATGAGATCTTCCGTGAATGTGTGGTTCGAATTGGCAGAGTTGACAAGGGACCAGATGATGCTGACATTGCTGGTATCTGGTGCCGAGAATGACAGCTCAAATTTGATTGCATCACTCGTGAGGTAGGAGAATCTTTTGACGTCTCCGAGGAAGAGAGATTTGCGAGCAATCTCAGTGCCTCCGAGATTCGTGACCGTCGCAAACAGAGTCAGTGTGTCAGCATATACACTCGTCGTCTGGTGGACGTCAATGTAGTTTACGCTCCAGATGTAGTCATTGACCACACAGTGAACAGGAGTCCACAAGCAATAGGCTAGATAATGCCACTTCATAGTCCAAATCGATTTGCTTTTGGTATTCACTTGGTCATCACATCTGGCCTGGGAATATTTATACGTGCAGCTCTGCCCCACCGTCCACAGATTCCTACGCTGTGTGTTCTGCGAAAAGAGTGGTGGCTCTCCACAAGGGTGATGCATTGCGTTGGGCTTGAATGTGTCAAGAGTAGCATCTTAGCGAGGCTAAGACTCCTTTAGACAAGGGTCCAGCTCGCCTAAATCTTGTTCCAGTCCCGTCCCAGAGTCGCTGCACTGACCCGGCTGATCTTCGAAAAACAAGAATCAGGGGCTTCGCTTATGCACAATCACCTCAAGCCACGAAAATCTCGGCAGGAAGGAATCGCGAGGGTGTCCCGCGACTCAATCTCAGCAGTTTTGGGGTTCTTCAGTGGTGGCGTCAATCCCGAAAGCTTGGGCCGAACAACAGCTCGATCCACAAGCATAACGCCTACACATTTGGTGTCGGCTTCCAACAGATCAATCACAATGGGTGGTCACCTTTGGAATTTGGACTCTTGAGAGGGCTGGACCTCGTGATGATTTCTGTCATGTTCATGCTCGAGATGAATGTCAAAATGTCATTGTCATGTATTCTGCTATGGTATCGTGATGAGATGAGGATTCTTTCATACAGATGTGGATGAGAGGATGTCTCGATTAGCTGTATGTGTGTGGCCTCCTGCTACCTTACTGCTTCCGATATTCTGCTTTGGTGTCTAGACGACTGACTGACTAAAGAAAGTGCTGAGCAGCAGATCAATGTGATTTCTAGCATACTTGACAGAAAGTATTTTGAGACATACATTACAACAGTAGAACAAAATATCGCCATCTACCGAGGATTGTGCCGCTTTTCCAACACGTTCCAGCGACTAGCACATTGTCTTTGAGTACGACCCGCAATCTTCTCACAGATACTGGACCACCGGGGACCTTCTCTCAGGAACTCTTCTGTCAAGATTTTGTCTTCTTCATTCGACCATCTTCCACGAGTCACGGTGGGATCGAGTGCCTCGGTATATCTCGCACATGCCTGCAAACCTGTTCTTGGTTTGTCCAGAAGTGAGCCGATCTTTGACCATGGTATGACTCCTGGTGGCGAAGCACCACTTGAGGTGTATTCAGCCAATATTCTCAGCAGATTCTCATCTTCCTCCGCATCCCAAGGACCTTTAGTATGCCTTAATCTCGTTCGAGATTCATCGCTTTGCGACATGAGGACGCGAAATCGTTTCGAGCACATGGTTGGAGATCTGTCAGGGATGATCGCACTGACCTTTGTCCAAGGTATTGGATCGCCAAAAGACTCTCTCGTCGATTTGACAGCTTGAAGTAGCATGTCATCTTCATACGCCTGCCAGCTGCGTCGAGAAGATGTCACGGCAGGGCTATGCGGAGGAGTACACACTGGCATAGGTAACCAGTGACTGATGTCAATGTCAGATATTTTAGGGGAAGCAGTTATCGCACCATATGTGGGACTAGAATGTTGACTCGAGTAAGGATCTTCTGAGTAATTGAATCGTGGACAATCACTATGTTCTGATCTTGGCGATCGGTTGAGAGAACTGTTTGGATGCCTTGTGTTCGGATCAAAATTGGTGGGGATAGGACCAGTCTCGGCGAGGTACCGCGCTTTCTGAATTCGTGATGAGTAAGTCTGTCCTCGCGCATATTGATTTATTGTGTAAAAGCTATTGTCGGGTGCCTGCATCGAGAAATTGGAATGTCTTGGTCTCCACGAAAAGCCCTCGTTAACAGAAGTAGATTCTGGCTGTGACCTCACGGTGGTGAAGTAAGCGTTCTTGGGCGCAAAGTCTTCCCAAAAGTAGTGCTGAGATGGTGGATAGATGGAATGGTCTTGACAGCTGAGCTGACTCGAAACAGCCTGGAAACCATCTTTGCGGCATCGCTCACCTGAATCTTCTGATCGAGAGTAATTCGGCGTTCTAACGTACTGTTCATCGATATGGGAACGATGTGATCGTTTGCTGGGATCGACGCCTCCTGCTCGTCTTGCGTAGGATATGGCGGCTTCAGAGTCAGAAAACATGATTTCTGCCATACGATATACCGACGATGAAATATGGATATGTTTAAACACAGGCGATCATCTAGAGTTCGAATGACCTATCGTTTGCCATGAATCGTCGAGGAACCAAAGAGTCAAGAACAGCAGTAGGCATTTTGAGCTTCTGTGGTGAATATGACGATAAGCGAGGTATGCCGATCGACAATTAAGGGATGGTGTCGTTGCCGTTTGTGGCGGATTATGCCTGTTTTTGCCACGGATCTTCCATCACAACTCTTCCAGTGGGGCTATTGAGAGTCGGCCGAGCTGGCCAGTCGACCAAGCTTCTCAACGAGATCATGAGGATGCTCTCCAAGAATTGATAAGCGCATGAGTCCATAAGACCAACAAAACCACAGCGCCTTCAGTGGTCCTCGCAATTGCCCTTCAGACTCGAGTCTGTATCATGCGATGCGAACCTCTAGAATATCTCCTTCCACCAGAGACGGCCCATACAAAATTTGGCTGCCAGCCCTCGCGAGGGGAGATCCAGCGGCTGATTCCAGAGCCGAGTGTGTGTTGTTAGCCAAAAAAGGCTTTCTTGGGCTGTCGTTCGCAACAAGAACGGGAATGTCTCACAGCCACCAGTCATGGCTGATCAAGCAGAAGCTTCGATCAAAACGTGTATCGAGACTTCTTGCTTGCCTGAGATCTCTCACGAGTCGGACAAAAGATCATCGACACATGTCACGAAGGAGCCGGGAGAGTCAACTGTCTGTCTCTGCCGTCTTGCGGCGGGAAGGAAACAGCCAGGCATCGGGAAGTGAGGACACTTTCGTCCCCCGCTTACTCATTGGTTCTTCCCCGCCTCAAGAGAGCTAGATGCCTCACAGTGGCTCGCTGACAACTCATCGACCTCTCGTCCGTGCGGCTTCTCGTACAAGGCTAGACCGTGCTCATACAGCGTCAAGCGGTCCACAAGCTCGACAGTCGTCTTGGAGTAATACTCACATTGTGCTGCATATGCACGGAGCGCTGTGCGCGGGGATCTGTGATTTTCAGCATATCCTAGCTTTTCGAAGGAATCTCTCTCCTTTGGAGGATAGCTGGGATAGGTCCCGGAAGTCCACGAGACACCTATCTCTATCGTCTGCCGCTATCGTTTTCCTTGAATCGTTCTGACTGGCCAAAGGCCTTCGTTAAATTGCTTCCGTTTGCCCAAAGAAAGCTTGGCATGACTAATAGGCACAAGCTTTCAGTGGCTTGGCTTGGCAACATTGTCCTCCCGCTACGAGTTCTGAAGTTCTACATACGAGAGCCCAGAGAACAGTGTGAGCTCTCTGAAACTGTCATGGAGTCGACTGAATGATGAATATTCCTTGACTGCAGCATAAGCTGAAAGTCAAAGCTAGTGTGCCGATCATTTTCAGCAGTTCAGAGCGACGGGAGATTGATCGAAAGCACCGCTAGATGAGCACTTTCACTGTCTATCCAGCCCGTGCAACTGCGGGGAATGCACTAGCCGAGGGATTCTGAGTTTGCGCTTGAGGCTTGAGTTGCGAGGATCCCGGCGCATCTGTCTGTCCCGCTTGAAGAGCGCGAGTTTGGCTTCCCTTAAAATGTCTCGACAGCTATCTGTTATGCTATCATAGGTTCTTCTTTCGCAATTGCGAGAGAGGCCCTTGTCAGATCGGGCTCAATAGTGACAACCTCAATGACAGCTTGCTGAAGGCGCTGAATCCTACGAACTCACGAATCGGAACTTTCGATCATCAACCAATTGGCTTCCTGACCACCACAACGATGGCACATGTGACCTTTGAAGCTATTTCGAGGGATCAGCCGTGCTATATAGAGATCCGATAGAAGACCTCTGTGCCGGTCATCTCGCTTCAAAAATCTGCTAAGCGAGCTGATACACTCTCCAATACTTGGCAAGGTGATTGTTCAGAGATTGTGACAGGGTGAAATTTGTCATTCGATATGACACTCCGTCGAAAATTTGTGCATCTCGTGATATGTGAGTTTTCAGGATCATGCGCATATGCTTAATATGCCTATCGCAAAAGATATGAAGCTCGTCTTTCCAACGGTTTGCACTACCTTCTGACGCCATAAGCAAGATACATGTCTTCATTGCTTGTATACATGATAGACCTCAAGCGCCTCGGCAGCGATTGTCCGCAGATTGTAGATTGACAGGGTCCGAAAGTTTCCGGAAGGTCATCTTCATGAAAATCTCCTCATCCTCACCGAACAACTGAGTAACTTTGTCTCTCAAGGTGGGATGCGTGCAGAATCATCATGCTCTCTGTGGACTTAAGGTTTGTGCACCTCAAGAGTTTCAGAGCTTGCCGCGGTCATGAGGCGTCCTCCATCCCGCTGCCAACGGGCGCAATCATTAAATTTCCTAATCACAAGATTTTTGCCCCGGGGTGAGCTGCGGAGTTCTTGACAGCGATCGACTCGGAGCCTAGTGGCCAGCAACTCTAGATTGTTTTGGTCTATCGTGCCTACGATAGCTGAATGATTTCTTATATTTTTGACTGTACGACTTAGACTGCCGTCCTACAAAATTGCTCCGAACTTTTGATATGCTGGGCTAGGCAGTGCGAGATCTGCAACGTTGGCCGGAGCAATCTGGTGGGTCCTTCAAAACAGACGGCAGGATAAGCTCCGGTGGCTGCATGTGCCATATCGGCTGGTCAGCCTTCCAAGCCTTAAGAATTCTGACCTGACAGAAATTAGCAGCGCTCGCTTCAGTGCTTCGGCTCGATTTTTATGGCTGGGAGATGACTGAGACCACGGTCAGACAGGGGAAAGATTTGTATAAGATGACCGGTACGCAGTCTTCAAGGATGGGTTGCCAAACTGAGTTCAATCATAGCAAAGATGCAACATCATGAGAGAATGAATGCTATTCAATGGCAACAACAGATGACGGTCGAGCATCAAACGAGAGACAGGATCTTCTCGAGGCAATTCTCTCCTTCGTCTGCATCTACAGTTGCCTTTGATCTGCAGAGCACACAGTCAGACCCTCTCCAGGGCTGTCATACACCTTATCCCGGTCTGCCAGATTCGCAGTGGCAACTCATCTTGGCAAGCATGAGAGACATTCACAACACACAAATGAAAGTCTATGATCTGATTGCAAGGACAGCTGCTGCAGAGAGTTCGCAATGCGTATCAGAACTCGGCTCCCCACTTCTGGATTACAACTCCAGCTCTTACACATTCGAGAGTGATTGCGGGTCGGCAGCAGATATGTCGACACCGAATGAAGTCTTCGCAATTCTACAGCAAGATACATTCAGCACGTCCTGTCCGTCAACACCATACATGTTTGACTCGCGGATACCTGAGATGACTCCTGGTCTGTCTTCCTATAGCACCATGTCTCGAGAGTCCTACTTCGAGAATGTGCAAATAACACCTTCAGAAGAACATTTTGCTGGAGACAATTACTTTTCAAATTCATACGATCTGATGGCAGCTTCGTCTGAAGATGGGTCGGGTACAGAGGATATGCTTGGTTCTGATCTTTGGAACAGTGCTGCTGAGATGCTCCGAGATACCCAGGATTCGGGACGTTCAGGACTTGGCTTGAGCTTTACCATGCCTGACGACACGATCCAATTCGACGGGTATCAAGATATGCTACATGCTCTTGACCACCATGAAGCCAGGGCAACAATCAACGGCTCACAGGGTTTTCAATACACTATGGAATCGTCGAGAGATCAAGAATTTGAGCAGCCGAGTCTATCAGTCTTCAAGAATCCAGCTACCAGGCGGAAATGGACAAAAGACGAAGATGCGGCTCTATTGAAGGCAGTAGGGTTGCATGCAACTGATAAGCAAAAATGGAAAAAAGTTGCAGAGGCGATCCCCAGCCGGTCCCCCAAGTTGTGTGCAAAGCGGTGGGACTATCTGGAACATACCTCTTGGAAAGGCATCAAGCGTGGACGCTGGTCCGCAGAAGAGGACAGTGCTCTTTCGTCTGCGGTCAAGCAGTGGAAATCACAGCATTGTGATGTCAGCATAAATTGGAACAAGATTGCGGCACAATTACCGCTACAGCGATCGGGACCTCAAGCACAGGCAAGGTACACTGAAAAACTGGACACCTCAATCAAGAGTGGATCATGGACTGCCGAAGAAGACGAAATCATCCGCAGATCAGTCAATGAGCTCGGCAGCTCTTGGTTTAAGATTTCTGAGCGTCTTCCGGGAAGGACGCAGCGACAATGTCGAATGAGGTTCTTCCTAAATGTGTGTCAGCGAAAGGAAGATGGCAATAGTCGAGCATCGTTTCTATAGAGCCACTGAAAATGACGTAATAAACATGATCACAGTTTCTTGAAGCATTCATTACCCTGTTTTTATGGACTCATGGTATTAGAATCGGTCAAAAGGTGTAAAGACTACTTTGAAGACGGTTTGGGCGACACAATTTGTGATGACTGGAACTTGCAATGCTAAACCTATAAACAATTATAATTCTAATCACACATCTTGTATAGCTTGATCCAGTCTACCAGATATTCGCTCTTTTCATCTTCCCAAGTGTCGATCCACTGATCCCGATTATCATAAAATTGCTTCATTGCACCTAGACGAAGAGCTCCATCATTCCAGGGTTTCTTTGGTGCTCCATGGTCCTCACTGAAATAACCGTTGGCTGTACCTACGGCGATGTTGAGGATGATATAGAAGGGCTGATCGTAGGGCGCGGCTGTATTACTCGAGAAGCCAGACTGCCATGTCTCGCCCTCTTGAAACTTGTGATAGATGACAGTGCGGGCTTCATTGTCCAGATATGTCCGGATAGAGTCTTTCGTCCAGATGAGCCCATAGGTGTGCCAATCGTCACCTAGAGACTTGCCGTGCAACGGTAAGAATCCCATGGGATCTTTGTGACTTGCACTGCCACCGTGGTGTATGGCTGAGTTCATTGTGTTACTGCCGGCAGGCACGTTGCCTGGGTTGATGTAGGAATAATTGTTTCCACGAACCTCGAATACGTCAATCTCGCCAGACTTTGGCCAGATGCCATAGGTGTTGTTGACAGGCAAAAGCCAAAAAGCTGCCCAATTCCAGTCAGCTTGCGGAATCTTGGCTCTCATTTCCAATTTGCCATATTTCATGGAGACTGAATTTTTTGTGTTCATTCGAACGGCTTTCACCGGGTTGATGATTTGTTTTGCGGTTGCATTCATTCTTGCGACACATGCATCATCTGTCGGTGGCACCACCGTGCATTCTCCCGTGGCAGTGAGATTGACGACAGATCCCTCTTGATATTGGCTCATGTCTGTCAACGTGCTCTTCATGTGCAGCACTCCGTCCTCTACCCAGCTATTCTCTGTACTGTTGGTGGTCCATTCGAATGAAGCGATTCCAAAGCCACCAACACTGACTTCGTGCTCCCAGACATTGTAGTCGAGAGTATCAAAATTGTCTTCCCAGACCAGGCAGAATTTGTGCGATTCGCGCCTGGTATACCCGAGATATGCCAGGGCTGCAATGAGTAGCACTCCGATCACCCAGCCAATGTAGACTATCCTGTCTGCCCAGATCTGCTTTCTGGGAATACGCTCCAGCAACCAAGGTTTGTCGACTGGCCCTTTGATCTTTCTCGACCTGAACTGTGTCTGTCTGCTCGAGATGGCCGACCCAGAATGGGTCGACTCGCACGAAGATCGAGAGACAGTTGATGATTTCTCCATCACTAGAGAGAGCAAGAGAATCTGGCCTCGGAAAGAATGCGCGTCATATAGCTTATATTCTCTGCCATCGTTTGGGTCATGCGCTCTGCTTTTGTTCCACCTATCCATGCGGGCTCATACCGCGCCAGTCAACTGGAGCACTTGATAGGGCCGCATCTCGAAAAGTGCCCATACATCAGCCATCTCCAGAAAAAATCTGAGATGTCAAGCCACCGGAGGAAGCTTCCAAGCTGAGGGGTGCACGTCGTCGGCACAGGTGAGATCCACATTGGCATCGGGATAAATATGGACGATCCGTGGCGTATACCTTAAACTGTCAACCTCGCTAGTCGGCTCACGCGCACGGGAACAAGGCCAACAAGCCGAGTATCGCGGGGTTCATGCCTGGAGCTGTTCACGTGAACATCTCTCCTGCACAGACTCGCAACTGTCGCTCCCATATTCCGCATCCTTGTTCTGTCGAGACAGAAACACTAGCTACGGTGTGGCTTCTCTCATAAATCGCGCGTCCTATCTCGTGATGGCTCACGGACATATACGACAATGACTCGATTACAGCACAACCCAGCGAAATGACATGATTATATCTACGCAGAACTCCTACATACTATGGAAATCGCGATCCATCGAGTATGTCATCAATCGCATTGTTGCCACATCTTCACATAATCTACAGTCATACCTCTCTTGCTAGCGTCCGCGGGCCATGATGCCTGCCATTGATCTCGTCCATCCCAGAATGACTTCATGGCAGATGTCGAGTTCTGCGTGTTTTGCCATGGCTTTGTGAGCGTCTCGTCAAAAAAGCCGCTGTTGCCACCGACCGCGACACCTAGTGACAGGTAAAATGACTGATCAAATGGTGCATTGGGAGAGTGAGCAACCCAGGGATTGATAATGTCGGATCCATCGAATCCGCCTTGCTCCCAGAATGACTTGGTCGTCGGTCTATACAGAATCTGGGACAGGCGCGAGTCGATGAATGTATAGATGTACTTCTCGCTCCATTCGAGTCCGAAGACGTGGTATGCATCGGCGAACGAAGATCGCTTCATCGTACGGGTAGCACGACTGCGCCAAAACTGGTCTGTATCGTCACTAGGACCCCAGCGCAGGGTACTGACGACAGACTTTGTTCCTCCTTTCTTGAGTTTCGCATTACCACGGGACTCAACGACATCAATCTCACCTGACTTTGGAAAACTGCCATAGACACTCTCAGCTGGGAGCATGGAGATCGAAGGCCACAGCCAGTCTCCTTGCGGCATCTTGGCTCGTACTTCAAGGCGTCCATACTTGATACTTTTGGACATCTTGGTCGAGATACGTGCGGACTTGACTGGGTTGATTATCGTATCCAGAGTTCCATTCACCGCGGCCCAGCAGTCCTTGGTGAAGATGGAAGTACAACCCTGCTCGGTGATGTTGAGAACATTTCCCTGCGTCTGAACGATCTCATTTATGGTGGGAACAATGTGCAGCTGATTATTCTGCACATACAGGTTCTCGACATCATCAGAGTAATACTGAAAGTCCCCATTTCGATATCCGCCAAGCACTTTCTCGGCAGACCAGATGGTCGTGTCTAGAGCTTGGAAGTTGTCCTCGAGAACGAGACAGTATTTGTGATTCGGTACCGCGGTGTAACCAGCATATACATAATACGCGGTGAGCAAGATTCCAATGACGGACCCAACGAAAGGCAGTATCTGGGCAATCCTCTCCGTAATGGACTTTTTCTTCGTTGTCCATGGTTTTTCGGCTGGGCTACGAACCCTCGTTGTCCTTCTGCGCACGTTCAACGACACTTTCTCGTCGATCTCCAGCGCAGGTTGCAGAATGGTTGCCAGATTCTCATTTGGTGCATAGGGAGAGATTTCCATTTGCAGCGAGGCAATGGATTCTCCAAGGCGGTGTCTTGCAGAACAGTGCTGAATATGTGCTCTGATATCTTGTAGTAGTCTCACAACAAGCTTCGGGCCCCATACTTTGGAATTTAGGCGAGCGATAAGTTTGGGACCATCCCACGCCTCACTCGGACTGGTGGCGCCGTGTGGCGTGTCAGCATCGCAATTAAGATTTCGCACCATAATTGAACAGAAGCGGCCGGGCACACAATCTTACAAAGGGACTGTGTCGACCTCTTCAAGCAATTTTACAACAAGTTTCTGCTCGCCGGCTCGGTCATCAAAGGGATGAAGTTCTCTTCATACTTTCGAAGGTCTGCACCCGAAGCTGCTACTGCTCGTGCGGCCATAGAGGAGAAGAATATTGAGCATGGAAAACCCTCCGTTGCAACGACGAGGGAGAGCTCTGTTCATGGTGGATCGATCACTAGCGGAACTCCACTCTCCTCCGTCACACCTTCTTCCAGCTCGTTGGGTAGTCCCGGAGAGTCGCACTATGAGCGCGCTGTCTCTCGACCAGATCTTGTATTACGTCACTTGTACAAACAATGCAGAAGCAAGGGCTGGATGAGCGACCACAGTCTGACTGGAGTCGTATTGAGAGCCGCCAACGACAAATACATGCGTTATCCACTTCCAGAATCACAAAACTCTGCTCCGGAAGGTCTATCTTCGTGCACTCTTGAGCTCATAGCAGTGCACCTGAAATGTGAGGTCCTGCTCATGACCCGATGTCGATTGTACGACCGGGTGATCTCGCAACTATTGCCCTCGGCAGATATGATGCGTCATGACGATGAGACCAATATACAAATCATCTCGTCCTTGGCCGAAATTAATCAAATAAGGAAGGGACACTTTGCCTGTCTTGTCAGGGAACCACCATCTTTGCTAGTCTGGAGTGATGTTGTCACGTCGGTTGTTCCATACGCGGAACGTCTCGAAGAGAAGATGGTACACACTCTGTGGGATAACAATACGAAGCAACCACTCATGCCCACTACCGTCGAAGTCACCGCCGAGGTTGACCCGAGTTCGCTTGAAGCAGGGGAGGAGGGGATCGATGAGCGACGAGACGAAATTATTGTTTCACTACTGATCTGCTGTGCAATTATCCTGCTCGCGTGGTTTGTCGCAGTCAACATCAAGAAACTCGTGGTCGAGGTCAGAGTTGATCATAGCTACATTCGACTGGCGCTACTGGCCTATGTGCCATTCACATACTTATGGACTTCCTTCTTCGCAATCGTCATCACAGGATTCGTCTTTCAGGCTTTCGGACCCATCTCGCAAATGAACAACAATTCGAGGTTCTACTCTGCAGTCGCACCAAGACGAATTACAGGAGATTTGCCAATGATCACTATCCAATGCCCAGTCTATAAGGAATCTCTGGAGCAGGTCATCATGCCCACCGTAAATTCTCTGAAACAAGCAATTTCAACGTATCAGATGCAAGGAGGTCAAGCACAAATGTTCTTCAATGATGACGGCATGCAGCTACTCACTGAAGAAGAGCGAACAGAACGTCAGAAATTCTACGAGAGCAATGACATCGCCTGGGTCGCAAGACCTGCTCATAATCACGATGGCTTTCACCGTGCAGGACGATTCAAGAAGGCCAGCAACATGAATTACGCATTATGGATGTCAATGATGGTCGAAGACGCACTTGACGCGCAAGAGGACAACGGCCAAGATGTCGATGTCTACGCGGCCTTAGATGCAGCGATCGAGGGAAGTGCTGTTTTGGGGCCAAAGGCATTAGCAGCAGGAGACATTCGCATGGGCGAGCTCGTGCTGCTGGTCGACTCTGACACGCGAGTTCCGGCGGATTGTTTGATCGACGCCGCTTCTGAATTTGCGCAATGTCCGCAACTAGCAATCCTTCAACACGCCTCTGGTGTCATGCAGGTCGTACATGACTTTTGGGAGAACGGCATCACCCACTTCACAAATGGAATTTATTTTGCGATCCGTTATGCGTGTGCCTCCGGCGATGCCTCACCATTTGTCGGACACAATGCATTTTTGAGATGGAGCGCAATTCAGGAAATCGCATATCAGAACGGCGATGGCAGAGACAAGTACTGGTCGGAAGAGCACGTCTCTGAAGATTTCGAGATGTCTCTCAAAGTGCAGATGAAGGGATACATTGTCAGATTAGCGGCCTACTCGAACGGAGAGTTCAAAGAAGGTGTCTCCCTGACGGTCTATGATGAATTAGCTCGTTGGCAGAAGTATGCTTATGGTTGTTCTGAACTGGTCTTCAATCCATTCAAGGCATGGTTCAGGAAAGGTCCAATCACTCCAATCTTTCGAACCTTCCTGCGCAGTAACATGAAGTCATTTGCAAAATTCACCATGTTGGCTTATATTGCTACCTACTATGCGATCTCAGCTGGAGCTGGTCTTACGTTGATCAATTATTTTGTTGTTGGCTGGTTCAGTGACAAGATTGATCAGTTCTACGTACAAAGTTTCGATCTTTTCCTCCCAGTCATCTTCGTTTTCAATTTTGCTTGGCCTATATTCAATGCATTTCTGCGATTTAGGGTCAAGGAGGCTCCGTTTTGGACATCCTTGATTGAGAATTACAAATGGGGAATCATGATGTCAATCTTCATGGGAGGCCTCGGAGTACATCTGACCAGTGCACTTCTGGCACATTTGTTCTCAATTGACGTCAATTGGGGTTCGACCAACAAGACATTGGAGAATTCCTCATTCTCGAAGGAGGTGCCCAAGATCTGGAAGCAGTTCAAGTGGCTCTACATCGGACTGGCTTTCCTGATACTGATGATGATCGCACTCGCCTTTGCTACACCAGAGGGCTGGAGGATAAATGGACTAGTGCCGTGCATCTGTCTCGGCTGGCTAATTGCAGCCCATGCACTGCTGCCCATCGCCCTGAACCCTCAGAGTTATTTGTCTGAATTACACTCGTAGAGATGATATCAAAGGCTTAATATGTTCCCATAGACTTATCCGCATCTTGCCTATGAATATATGCAGTGACATCGTGAATGTTGCAGAGTCACCCAGACGTCAGTTCAACACGGCTTGACAAGAGCAAATCTTAGATTTCGCATGCCCACAGCTAGACTCGACGACAGAATAGCAGTGCCCTCAGATAGAGCGGAGGAATTCTTCCTTCCACATGGTACAGTGCTGTTTTCAGGTAATCTCATGCCCTGATCCACGACCTGTACTCGATGCCGGAAATGCTGACCTCCGTTTGGGACAGCCGATGTGGCAAGGATTGACCAATCAGAGGGACGCATCCTGACGTGTCTCTTAAATTCGCTCATCCCAGAAGGGCGCAACGTGATTGGACAGCCACGTCAACATGAATGACCCCATAATTGAGATACTCTGGTCACGATCACAGGCACCACTCTGACGAACTCTTCGATAGTATGGCCTCTTAGGCATGTCTGATGGAGATAATCCAAGTGCCAGTCTCTCGTATCCTCTCAATGATGTTGCATCTTGTGCACAATCCTGGCATTCCCAACGTCCTATCCTCATACATCGCGACCATCACTCCTTCACATCGTGTCCTCATTGATACTAGTCCTGAGCCATGGGCTTTCCTCGATGGCGATCAAACAAACCAGAGGCGACAGTACCTATCGTCACGAAAGAGCAAGACAACGCAACTTTGCGAAGCAAGCCTGCGATTTCCCGCCACACCTCGTCGCTCATGCCCGGTGGTCTGGAATCCGTGATTGACACTTCGGAGTTCATGATACAACATCTATACGATTCCTGTGTTCGAAAGGGCTATCTCAAGAATGCCAAAGAGACCGAAACCTTGGTCGCCCTCAGAGTCGACAAGATCTATACCCGTCCTGCCGGACTTAGCAAATTTGAATTGGCGCAGGACATTTTCAACCTGTTATTGACTGCTGAAGCTGTGGCCATACTAGACTTCGACTTGCCAAAGCTCTGCCTCGATCGAGTATCTCCAGTGGCAGAGTACATCACACTAGGCGACACGAGAGTGCCAATCATTGACAACATCCACAAGCTCGATACGTTGCCAAACACAAGGATGAAAGATCGAGCAATCTTCTTGAGAGACGTTAACAGCATTATTCTTTCAGTGACAGACTCGCGAACACTATTGAACTTTACCTCCGCGCTAGAGCAGCAGATGCAGAAATTGCTCTGGACTCCAAAACTTGTCGAGCCAGTGTCCAATTTTGACATTTCGACTGGTCCATATGCCAAGAAGGCTCTCTGGGAGATTGCGGAAGAAGAAGTCACTAGCTCCGAAGATGGCACTGATGGGGATTTGGAGGTCGCGATGGCCAAGCCCAGAAGGCACATCTGGCTATGGCCTCTGGTAGTGTCTGCCGCAATCCTGATACTGGCTGCCTTTGTTGGGTCTTTTTGTCGGCACTTGATATATGAGGTCCTGACCGACCACTCATATATGAGAATGGCTCTGATTCTTTATCTACCTCTGTTGGTATGGTTTTCGGCATATCTGGCGAATATCGTCGTGACTGGAGTATGTATTCTGATTGGACCAATTTCACCTCTGAGAACCAATTCACAATACTACTCCGGAGGTCGTCCGAGTCGAGAGATTCAGTTGGCAAGATTGCCGGATATTACCATCCAATGTCCAGTCTACAAGGAGGACCTGAAAACAGTCCTTATCCCGACGTTTGAAAGTGTCTTTGAGGCCATCAAAACTTATGGCAGTCAGGGTGGTCGCGCTCGACTCTTTGTGAATGATGACGCGCTGCAACTTCTCACTGATTCTGAGGCACAAGAGCGCAAGGATTTTTATAGAAAACACAAGATTGCCTGGACTGCTCGTCCAGGTCACGGTGTGGACGGATACCACCGCGAGGGAAGGTTCAAGAAAGGATCGAACATGAATTTCGCACTCCAATTGTCTACCGCTGTGGAGGAGAAGTTGGACACCATCGAACGAGGTCCAGAGTGGAACGATGAAGCGGAGGAAGAATGCTATACAGAGGCACTAGAGGCTGTGCTAGAAGAAAGATCCGGTGTCGCGTGGGCAGCGGGCGATATTCGTGTGGGTGATCTAATATTGATCATCGACTCGGATACACGAGTTCCCTCTGACTGCTTCTTGGATGCTGCGATCGAGTTTGAGGAGAGCGAGGAATTGGCCATCTTACAGCATACTTCGGGAGTTCTCCTAATCACGAATAACTACTGGGAGCGGTGCTGGGCTTTCTTCACTAGAATGGTATACTTCCACATCAGATATATCGTTGCAGCAGGGGATCAGCCTCCCTTCCTGGGACACAATGCCTTCTTACGGTGGTCTGCACTGCAGGAAATTTCTTTCGAGGAAGACAACCAGGTCAAGTGGTGGTCTGACAAACATGTTTCTGAGGACTTCGAGATGTCTTTGAAACTACAGACATCAGGCTACACCACTCGTTTGGCCGCTTATTGCGAGGGAGACGAATCTTTCAAGGAAGGAGTCTGCTTGACCGTCTACGAAGAGATTGTGCGTTGGGAAAAATATGCCTTTGGTATCTCCGAGATCATCTTCAATCCATTCTCCCTTTGGTTTACTCGGGGGCCATTCACACCACTATTCAGGACTTTGGTGACAACAAAGTCAATGTCGATGTATGTCAAATTCTCCATTTTCGCTTACATGGGTTCTTATTACGCGATCGGCTCCTCTTGGATCCTGATTGCCATCAATTACTTTGCCGTCGGTTGGTTCCAATTCTATGTAGATAATGCCTACATTGATTCTCTCGGAATCTTGATCTCAGTGTCTACAATCTTTCCCCTCAAGGACGGCGTTGTGAACGCCATAGGCAGGTATCGCAGGAAGGAAGCCGGAATCATGGTCTGCTTGATCGAGCATCTGACGTGGATGCCGCTCATTGCAATCTTCTTCAGTGGAATCAGCATGCATGTGTCAAAGGCATTGATTTGTCATTTGTGCAACATACCAATGGCATGGTCTTTCACAGCAAAGACATTGGAAGACAGCTCCTTCTACAAGGAACTACCAAAGATTTGGAAACAGTTCAAGTGGATCTATGCATGGTGCACCATATGGGTTGTTGCCATGATCGTTATAGCCCGCTTTGCACCACCTGATTGGCAGATACGCACATTGTATGCCATCTTGCCCCTGGCATGGTCAATCGCTTGGCATCTTCTGGTTCCATTCGTGCTTAATCCTCAGTCCTACCTGTCTGAGCTCTCATAGAACAAAAGCATTTAATGAGATGTGTTCAGCAGATGGCCGGCTTTAAAGCACAATTTTGTGATAGATTTCACCTGTATCTTGACTAGCAGTATTATCATCCTTGGTACAAAACAGAGTGTTTGCGCTTGGATGGCCCCGGTGTGAGTCTATCGATAGCCATGCTACCTAGAATTTTGCAAGTCTAAGTCAGGACGACATTGTGTTACGGCTCGACTTTACTGCCTACCGAGAGGCCCAGATCTGCTGATCTGTCATCGGGCTCGTGTCTACGATCTGGACTACCTCATCGATCGCGAGACAAGACTTCGGAAAGGAGCAATCATAATTCGCATCTCCCGAGCGAATAGCTTTCACAGACAGAGCAAGCATGGCCGATCGATCCGAGTAATGGCTTCTGCGGCAGTGACAGATCACTACAGATTCCCGGACTTTGTCACTTTTGCTCATGCAGATCTGTCGACCCGAGTCGATGGAACAAGCGAAGATCGAAAACCTCCTCGGCCCCGCCACTTTTGAAGGCTTTTTCAGCCATCCTGCGAGGTGCGGGTTAAGCAAGCTTTCGTGAAAGCCACCGCCACCACAGCCTTCTATTTGAGTATGGGCCACGCGAGATTGCCGCTCTACATTTCTGCTCAAACATACAGCGACACTTGTTATGGACGGCACGGTGAGACGGGCAGTCGGATTTTCCTCAGCCGTCTTGTGCCAAGACTCAGCACGGAAACGTCTCGCGGCTCTCAAGCCCATACTGAGAAAGCTCGATGCAGGGCTCAACTGATTACTTGCGGGCTCGTCCTCTTCTTATATACGCACACTCAGCACCACTGATCAGACCAGAAGGGCTCTCTGTAGAAGACACACACTCATGTGGTCGCTCATCAGGCTGCTACTGGCCTTTTCGCTGGTCAGGGTGAGTCTTGCAGCTCATCCGACCGATACTCTTCGAGACGCGGATGAGTTACAGTCTGGGTATGTAGGCGGCCTTCATGGCATGGATCCTGCAGTCGTGGGAGGTGAGTATCTGCCGTCAATGATGAATGGGAAGAAACTCAATGATAAGGTCCAACATTTGGCAGGCTATGGATCAACACGATCAATGGCTCGGATCAATTTTATGCAAAGCCGCTGGTCTACACTCCTCCTCCTTCGACAGACACGTCACAACAATTGTTGCTGGTATTTGGTGAGCTGAACAATGTCTATGTCATGAATGCCACAACTGGTGTTGTACTGAGACAGCGATACTTCGGTCTCCCATTTACGGCAGTGGACGGCGGTTGCTCCGATATCTCGCCCCTCGTCGGCATTTCTGGGACGCCAGTGATCGATCCTGCTTCCGGCATTCTCTACTTCTGGTCAAAGACATACCTAAACGACGTTCGGCCCAATATGCGCAGCAATGGGTTCAACGAGAATGGTCGATATCGATTCTGGGCCCTGGATGCCGTGACGCTGCAGACAGTACCGGGATATCCCAAGGATCCTCAGGGTACTGTGGCATCCAACAACCCGAATGCCATCTTCAATGCGGGAACGCAGCTTCAGAGAACGGCACTGATTCTGAAGAATGGCTATGTGTATGCGGGCTTCGGAGGCAACTGTGACACGCCTACATACTATGGATGGATCATCGGTTACAGCACGGCCACAGGAAATCTAGTCACCGCCTGGAATGCCGAGTCTGGACCCCAAGCTGGCACTGGAGGTGGCATATGGATGTCCGGTGGGGGAATCTCATCGGACGGTACAAACTCCCTGTTCGTGGCGACTGGCAATGGCGGCGGTCACGAACTGACCCCGACGTCAGTCAGATCGAGCGTTGCCCCTCCCGGTAGTCTTGGGGAGTCGATCGTAAAGCTGCAGGTCAATGATGATGGCAGTCTGACGACCGCACAATTCTTCACGCCCTATGACTACACCAATCTCGATGCTGGTGATCGTGATTTTGGCAGCACGCAATTCTCCCTTCTGGATCAAAACACGTTCACTTATGGCAATGTCAGAGGCATGGGATTCTGTGCCGGCAAAGGTGCCGAGGCTTATTTTCTGGATTCCAATAATCTTGGTGGATATCGTACAGGCCCCGGAGGTGTCAACGGCATCCTCCAAGAGTTCGCCGTTGACAATGCAGTCTTTTCTGCCCTAGGATCTTATCCTCTTGATGGTGGGTACGCATACATCACACCAGTAGGACATCAGACCAGTGCTTATCAGTTCATTGCCTCTTCAGGAAAGTTTTCTCTCGCTGGAAAGAGTCCCGAACAGGCTGCAGGCCGTCCTGGTACAGGACCCGTTACCTCCACTAGTCTCAATGGAGCACCAAATACTGGATTGATTTGGATGACGGACGTGGACAACGGAGCAATCCGAGTCTACAATGCTGTCCCGATCAATGGAAACCTGACCCTCATCAGATTGATAGGAGGGCCGATGGGCAAATATCAAAGGCCAGTCTTCGGGGATAAGAAAGTCTTCACAGCGGCAGCTCAGGGACAAATCTCCGCTTATGGCGCACCTGTCAACCTTCCCCTGGATTGCGGGGTAGTCGACTTTGGCTCAGTCGCAGTTGGAAGTACAGCAACTCTGACGATGACTTGCAAAGTACTTGTGGGTAACACCATTAACAACATCAACACGACAAATGCAGTCTTTGGCATCGACAAAACCGCAGGAGCTGCACTCATTGGGAAGTCTTTCTCTGCTGGACAGACATTCACATTGCCAGTCTCTTTCTCGCCAGTCTACAAGACAACAGACCCGAATACCAAGGTTTCATATGGTATCGTGCTGCCAGGAGCTGTTGCTGCGTCCCTTCAGTTCTTTACCACTAACGTAGCTATCCCGAACAATGCCGCGCCGTTTGCTAATATCGCGCCTATCACCGTTCGCGGAATCGCACAGTCGGCTAGTCCGTTCATCTCTGTCACACCGAATAATTTGAACATCGGAGGCATCATCATTCGAAATGGTAGTACTCCCGCAGACAACACGATCTCTGGATCTGTAGTCTTGTCGAATCTTGGGCAGTCTGTCATGACGATCCAAGGCTACGCCTATTATGTGGTCAGCCCTGGCAACGATGATGATGATGATGACGATGATGACGACGATGTGCCAATATTGACAAACTACACTACTTCTCCGTTCGCCGACAACTGGTCCGTTGATAACCTTCCTGCTGTTGGAAGCACTATCGCAAGCGGTCAGCAAGTAAGTCTACAATTCGATCTTGCTCCTGATCAGATCGCGAAATATCTCGTACAGTTTTACATATATTCTGACGGCGGGTCTGTGAATATTGGTGTTTCTGGATCTGCCAACCAGCCGCCGGTAGCTGATCTAACAATTCAGCAGTGGAATAGTTCTGGACAATTCCTGGAGACAAATACAATGGACTTTGGCAACGTGGTTGCAAATGGCTCCGTGTTTTCCACTCTCATGATGGCTGTATCAAACAATGGAACTTCCGAGCTCACAATCACCAAATCAAAGCCGCCAGGAGTAGGCACGTTCTCACTACTCGGTGCGGCTTTGCCCGAAGGAGACTCTATAGATCCTGGTCAGTCGCACTTCGCTTCACTCGTGTTCTCACCTCCCATCATGCCAATCAATTCACCTGCTCAACCGTATTCAAGCGAATGGGTCCTGAATACAGATGATTTGAACTTCATGACCCGTCACATTCAACTGATAGGTAATGCTATACAGAATCAAAGAGGCCCGCTATTGACCAATGGGACCTCCCAGTATCGATATCTTGGATGTTACAATCAGAATGACGTACCAGTCGTCCCCAGAACTATTCAGATCATCGATGGCAAGAACATGGACAACGGGTTCTGTCAGCAATCTTGTTATTATCGGGGTTATGCTTATGCCACTACCAACTATGGAGACGAATGCTTCTGTTCCAACACCATCGCTGCAAATTATAGACAGTATAAGAATGACGATACACTGTGCAATCTACTTTGCCCAGCGACACCGACAGAGAATTGCGGAGGTTCAAATAACAGAATCAGTATCTATGCCGACGTCACTCGTGTCTCGGTCGATGGCACCAATCAGACTGTATCTGACAAAAATGCAGCTGCCGGTAGGGGTGGTGCTCCGAGGACTATCGGATCCTATACTTATGCCGGCTGCTGGCGTAGTGACCAAGCAGTCAGTAAGCTTCCTGGAGTCCCAACTACGGTCGGCAGTAACAAAATGACCTTGGAGGCATGTCTATCCAGCTGCGGGCCTCAAGGCCTGGCATATGCAGGAGTCGAATATGGGGGCGAATGTCGCTGTGGCAATACCTTACCTGCTGGCACCATACAAACTGCAGAGACTGATTGTGGCACAACCTGTAATGGCAACCCTCAAGAGCCATGTGGTGGAGGCAACCGAATTACTTTGTATACATTGAATGGGACTTATGTGCCTGCCCCTGTATCTGTGGCTTCTTCATCGTCAACCACAAACAGCATTAGTGGAACTACCGTTGCAGGCAATGCTGGCTCTTCTTCAACCGCCTCTGCGATTACACCTGCCCAGACACCAAAGTCTAGCACGCTGAGTTACTTGGGCTGTTATATTGACTCGACAGTTTCTCGAACATACCCCGTCTCCGTCACGGTCAATGGTAATTCCATTGAAAACTGTGCCATTCAGTGCGCACAAGCTGGCTACGCATATTCAGGGACGGAGTACAGCAGGGAATGTTACTGCTCGAGTACTGCTCCGCAGATTGGTTTCAGCACTGCATGTAACATGGTGTGTGCTGGGGATAAAACTGAATACTGCGGTGGTCCGAATGCACTCACTGTGGTCTTCAATACTGCCTACACACCCCGTACACCCTATTCATATCCGGCAGCTATACCGAGCAATGCCCAAGTCATATCTGGTTATGCTTCAATGGGCTGCTTCACTGACGGAAGTCCTCGAGGACTCAAACACAGCATCGGTGCTCCAAGTTCAGGCCTCACAACAGAGTACTGTATCGCTATGTGCTCAATGGCTGGTTATAGTATTGTGGGAACAGAGTACTCGAATGAGTGTTATTGCGATAACTCATTCGATTCTAGTGGCAAGGCTGGTGCAATTTCTGCCGGGTGTAATAATGCTTGCGCAGGCAACAGTAGCGAGACTTGTGGAGGGTCACTTGCAATGAACATTTATCAATTCGTTGGCAATCTTTCTGTCTCGTCCAGCAGTGCAGCATCGAGCACTCAGAGCAGCACGGGCACTACCTCTAGTTCGAACGGCAATGTGAATGCTGCCATCGGACTGAGTACCCCCTCAAGTAGTAGTCTCTTCAGCTCGACGACTAGCAGCCCGGTCTACTCTTCGACTACATCGAGTGGCGTCCTGACTACCTCAAGTTCCGGCACATCTTCATCCAGTAGTTCAAGCAGCATCAGCTCATCTGCGTCTATTAGTTCGAGCAGTATCAGCTCATCTGCTTCGAGCAGTACAAGCAGCATCAGTACCTCTGCGTCAAGCACATCGAGCAGCACCAGTTCATCTGCATCCAGTAGCAGTAGCAACCGCTCTAAAGCCAGCAGTACAAGCAGTTCTGTAAGCAGTACAAGCATTACCATGTCTTCCAGCACAAGCAATATTGCGACTAGCAGCAAGTCAAGCAGCACGATCAGCACCACAGCAACTGTTACAAGCAGTTCATTAACCTCCACTAGCAGCGCTAGTACACCATCGAGCACGTCTAGTAACAGTCCAAGCTCCAGTAGTCTATCATCAAGCACGTCCTTCAGTACAAGTTCGAAGACGACTAGCAGTGTACCTTCTAGCATGTCCTCTAGCACGTCCTCTAGCACGTCCTCTAGCACGTCTTCCAGCATGTCTTCCAGCACCCTTTCGATCTCGAGAATATCTACCTCAAGTTCAGCAAGCTCTATCAGTCCCACACCCACAGAGTCCGCCTCGCCATGGGTATATCAGGGTTGTTATGGCGACTCATCGGGAGCCAGAGTCCTTCCATTGAAGAGTTACAGTGAGAGCGGCATGACAATAGAGAAGTGCCAATCTTTCTGCAGTACGAATAATCTCAAATATGCTGGGCTTGAATACTCAACTCAGTGCTATTGTGGAAACAGCTTGACCGCTACACCAGCAAAAACCTGTACGTATGGCTGTGGAGGTGATCCAACGGAAATATGTGGCGGACCCATATCACTGTCAGTGTACTACAATTCACTGCTAGGCAATCCTCCCATTATTGTTGCAAACTCTATGAACTACACTTCGGCAGGCTGCTGGACTGACAGCAATACCAGATACCTTACGGGTCAGCGCTCACTTGGCAACACGACTATGACTCTGCAGTCTTGCGTGGCCTTCTGTGCTCAACTCAATATGCCCTTAGCTGGATCAGAGAATGGCAATGAGTGCTATTGTGGCACCACTTTGAGCTCAAGCTCTGTCCAGCGTCAAGACAATGCATGTAACAAGGTATGCGCAGGTCTGTCAACGGAATTCTGTGGCGGCAATCTTCTTCTTTCGCTGTACAACAGCACATCGTTTAGATAGACAGCTCGAGGTCTGGTGTCCACTTGGTTCGCAATTGTGCGGTCATCCAAGACTCTCGCGCATTATGCGCCTATAGATCATTGCAGTCTTTCCTTGTACATATATTTATTCGTTGAAGTCTATGACTGGTTAAGCGAGCGTTGTCCGACATAGTGCAGTATGAAGCTGTCTGCTCGCTAACTTGTATGCAACGTGTCAAGACCCACGTTGAGTACTTCCGATCTCAAGAGTACATGGTAACATATACGAGTCACGAGCATTCGCTACACTGTTCAGACCATCTGGCGCCTGTGGTCGAGGATGTCTGCCTGGACATCGACGCTCGCCGAGCACCATGACCAGCATGGGACTTGTAATCATTGGTCTACGAGTCTCGCGTGTCATGCCTCTTTGACAGCAGAAATCACGGATAGTACCTGTAAGTCCTGCAATCGTTAATGCCAGATCCCGATTTGTAGAGCGGATCCCTTGCATAACCCAGGTCAGAAGTGATCTCGCTTATTCGCCTACAGGAAGTGGCGTTGCAACCCGTCCAATACCAGAAAGGCAGAGAAATGTCTACACCTTCCAGATTGAGAACATCTACGAGTTTCAGGGGGCTTCGTAGTACATTCGTTTGCGGTCTGTAGTCCACAACGAATGTCACACCTTCTATTTGAACCTTCTTAGAGGCCAATCTTTAGCTTCAGCCATATATCAGGTGCCAGAATTACAGACCCTACGTGTAGAATCTAATATGGCTGTATGCCACGTTCAAGCAGGCGTCCATCGTTGTCGACCATTACAGTCTGTTACGTCTTCAACCAGGATCGTTCTCGATTGCGCCTCTTCCAACAGTCAAAGTAGTGCTTCGCTAAGCAGTCTGCCTGTCAATATGCTGACAAGAAACTCAATTGGGATCTGGAAGCTGGTCTGATATCCTGCCACTCTGACCCCGCGTCAAGCCTCACACAAACCGAGCCATATAGCAAGGGCAGCCATTGGCACAGCTCACTACGTATAACAGGCGTATACCTTTAAGACCTGGGCTTACACTCCAAGGGACCCAGTCTTAGCGAGTAGAAGCTGCTTCAGAAATCCGATCGTGGCTACCATCGTGCCATGTCAGAATCAGTGAGAAACCGGAACATAAAAAGCACAAGGATGCCCAGAAACGATGAGCTTGTGTCTTCAGCACGCTCATCAACGCACGGAATTTTGGACTGAAAGCTTTCGATATGAGAGGTCTCCTAGCACTGTCTTTCGCTGCAACGACTGCCCTTGTCTCTGCCGTAGCACTCCCACAACCACAAGGTATGTTCACCCAGCTGCCAATCTTGAGACGAGAATGAGCTAAACGAGTAGATCTGGCAATCGAGGCTTTCGACTTGGCTCCTCCATCTATCATCACCGCACCGACTGATCCTGGTGCATCGAGTGAGTTACTGCCTGTGGATGATGATGAGCAGCAACAAAACATCGACAACACTGTCTTGGCTGCAATACTCACAAACTCTACCGATGTGACATTATCCAAGCGACAGGCCACTAGTCCACAGGACTGTTCGCAACAAAAGAAATTAGTTTACAATTCAGTTTACAGCAGTCAGCCTGCAACTGTGCAACAATTTCAGTCAGCCTTTCTAACGAGCCCGGGCGACACAACGAGTTACTCGTCAAACTCATTCACACTCTATACCGACTCAAATGGCATTGCATTCAAGAATTTGCAAAAAGCTGCTGGAGGCAGTGGCTACATGGGTCTCCAGTATCTATCGCAATACAGCCCCGAACAATGTGGCAACATCTGCTTGAAAACCAATGGCTGTAACGCTTTCAACCTCTATCTTGAACGGGACCCTTCAGTGAGTGCCAATTACAACACATGTGTGGATCCACCTTCAGTAGTGGTCGTCAAATGTGTGCTCTACAACACTCCATTTGCGGGCCCAATCAAGCAAGTTGCAACCAATGGTGGCCAATTCCGATCAAAATTCCAAGTAGTAATTGCAGCTTCTACTGGCTACAATCTCAATACATCCCCGCCTACTGAAGCGGGGTACGCTGATCCCATCCCTCTAGATGGCGCGATCAACAGCAACCACGGTTATATCCGAGTCGTCTACGCTGATACTCAGTCCACAGGCACTAGTCCTGATTTCTGCGCAAAGGCCTGTAATGACCAACGCAATTATGCTATTGCTACAAAGGACCCGACACAATGCATAGCATTCAATTACTTCCTGCTCTACAGAAATGGTGGAGCTGGCGGAGTGCAAATTCAATGTTCTCTATACAGTGACAAACAGGATCCTATGGATGATACCAACACTGGGCAGACACGAGACTCAGATGTCTACACGGTGAAGAATTCTTTGCTGTATAACCCGGCCTGAGATATACTCTAGCTAACCAGGTACTGCGGACAAGATTCATTTTTCCTCGGGACACTTTTTTCAATTTCTAAATCTTTTATTTTCTGTTGTCAGTAGTCATAGTTTTCAATAAGAGCTCATCCACAATATGGCACAAATGAACGGGCTATAACTTTTAGCATTGATTGAAATCGAGTATATGTCTTAGCTTGCACAAGACATATGCTGATCTGGTTTTAAGTTTCATATCGCAACTTCCAATTCGCGGTATACGACGCAGGCATGAACATCATTTTCAGTTGCGCAGCATGATTTATTCTATAATGTCCATATGTCAAGGTATTGATCGACTGACAAGGATTGAGTATCGGATGCTTGGCAGTGTACGCTCATCACGCCAAATGTTCGTATTTACTGGACTCTATGATACGATTTGCTTGGCTGACTACCTTGTCATGCTATTTTGCAATCGAATATGACTAATGCATATTGACTGCCTACGAAAACGCAAAAGCACAATATGAACGTGCGATGTAGTCCCAGACTGATGCCTCGAGTCAAAGCGCGAGATGATATATCAGCGAATGATATCGCATGGATTGCTTCAATAGCTGGGAACCATCTAGTTGGACTGACACGTAAAATCTCTTTTGCCGAGTACGTATCCATCACGCAAGCATCATGTAAACTTTTCGACACGGCTGTGTAAGGTCCACGAGTTAAGATTGGAGTACCAGATACAAATTCTGGCTTTGGTAATTCATGCTCAAGAACATACTATCGGTGGGGGTACTTGTGATGAAAGACAGGATACTGCGCTCTCGATAGTCCTTTGGGAATACGTTTTGCTGATTCAATTCCTACTTTTACAACTTTAAAGACATCATTCATCAATATTGACGAAGAGGAATCAGCGATCCAAGTCTTTCTGACCAGTCTATATTTCCCCCGTCCAACATGTAAAGCCACATTAAGCTCTACTTAAGCGAGAAGCCTCTGCATTGACAAACCAAAACCTATTGAAGCCAAGGACTCGTATATAGCAACACACTCAGTATTGCTCCTTGTCAATGGGTATCAGTCTTGAACAATATAGCGTCCTGGGCAGGAGATCGGAAGAATGGACGCTCTGCAAGGTAGAAACATGCTGTAGTACCATAAAGCTCATAAAGTGCAGGGTGGCGTGCCAGGCTTATGAGGACATCGGATGTGGCGTTTTCAACAGGCGGAGTGAATGGCCCCATACTTTTCGTTTCCCAAAATGCTTCAATTAGTCACTTGCATGAATGAGTCTCTGTATCGTGAGGGCATCAGCCATGAACGGAATCCTTGAGGAAATTTTGGCACGAATGTATAGGATATCTTCTTGACCTCAATATTGGAGTATATCCCCCATGTGGGGTCTAGATAGCCTTAGCTGAAGCTGAAGTTTGAACAATAAATCTCACATCGACCAGCATTTGCTGGGCTTCCCTTGATTCTCCTAATAGCATGCTTCGCGTGATGCAATATATACCTGAAACTTCATCGTTTGCGCTTGTGAGCGACGAGGACTTGGGTCGTCAGACTCTCTCGACGAGTGTCGATATTCAGGATACACAATTTTCAGAAGATTTTCCTTCCGAACCTGTCACGCGTATACAGATGCAGGATGGATTTCTAGCTGCATATAATCCTGCGGGACAATTGGCAACCAGCCAACTTTCATACCTTGATTTCCTATCTGGATTAGCACACTGGAGAGACACGGACGAGGCGAGTCCCAGTATCATGCCTGATGAGCCAAACTCTGTATGTCAATGTTGCTGCCATACAGTGAAAAATGATTCGTATAACACAAACTCGAATTTCACTGGGCTGCCTACTCCTCCGATCTCGCGAGCATCTTCTGATGAGCAGGCAGGCCTCCTTCAACAAAATCCGATCGCGACTCTAAACCAACAGAACTATGGAAATTATCAAATTCGCAAAAAGCTTGATTCAAGCTCAATTTTGTGCAGTCAACATCCAATGTTTGGAAATAACTATAAGACATTGGATGGTGATGGCACATTCAGCGAATCAACGCGACGATCGCCCATATATCGATTTCAAGAGGCGACAAATGAAGAGGGTACACAGACAGGACCCTGGACGAAGCAAGAAGATCAAGAATTGATGAAAGGTGTCTGTCGACACTTGGAGGAGTCTCCAGACCTTCCGATCCCGTGGACAAGGCTTGGTCGTGGACTGAGTCGCGTTCGGACGGGAGCACAATGTCAAGCACATTACACCGAATCCCTTGATCCGACAGTCCTCCGAGGACGATGGACTGCACCGTTGGATGATGCCTTGTTGCACCTGGCCCGCATACACAAAAATTCTTGGACGAAAGTGAGCGCTGGCCTGGTTGGGAAGACACAGCGTCAGTGCCGCAGCAGATGGCTTTCACTTCAGAAACGACACAGGAACCTGGAGAACCTTCTACCGACACTCTGAGTCTCTAGATCACATCATGCATTTTCTCACTTCACAAGTTGGGCTCAGACTATATCGACCGCATTTAGTGAGAGTGTCTCAATTTTCCACAAATTTCAAGCTTCCGCCCATTCATTTACGGATATCCAAACAGCGGGACGAACGGCTAAGGAAGCCGTTTGAGACATCCGGGTTACTTCTTCGGAAAGCGCCTCCATACTTGGTTAATCACGTCTCTCGCACTGGAATTCAATCCAGCTCTTGAGATCATGATGATCAGCTTTGGTCTGTACGTTACTAGATAAAGTCATCCGTGCATCAAACGGCTCTGAAGAGCTCGTTCGGCCCGGGATGCCCGTGTGTAACCGATGTAATTTCCTCCTTCCCACATTCGCAGTGGCAGGGGAAGTGGATGGAAAAGTCCACGGCTTGGAAGAAGAGTGTTTGCGTGCTCTGATTCGCCAGATATCTCAGCCACTTCCGCCATTGTGGCTGGCCCAGCAACGACCAGAAACTCGGTTTCAAAACAAGAAAAGAGCAAGGTGAGGCAGGGCGACGATTAAGAAGCAAGAGCTAAGAATCGAAGTGCATGACAGATTGTCCAGATTGAATCTTCATAAATCACCCGATTGATGTGACTCCATTTGCTCACCACGATCGCGAGAAGCATCTGCGCGGCAAATCAGGCAGATCCCACGAGCGTATGGACTTCCCGTGTCTGTCTCAGGAGTCGTCCCCCTCGCCTAGACAGGGAGCCGAAAGCGGTCATGTCAAACCATGTTGTCATTCCTTTCCTGGTACCTAGCCTTTCGGATAGACTGAAGGGCTTCTAGAGAACGGCAGAAGGAGTCATCGACATTGTAAATACATAAGTATGTCTTCATCTGTCTGCTTCGAGTTTCACTACCTTGATCGGAACCTCTCTCTTCTTCATTGGCCTAAAGCTCACACACCACCCTTCTCGGAGCCTGTCCCTACTATTGAGCATCATCACAAACCCATAAACAGATGCTCGCGGTCCATGTTTACCTTTGCATCCTCTTACAGACCCTATTCATACACAATGTGGTGGCCTTCTGGCGCATGGGTTGCAGTAATCCTCTCTCGTTCGAGAGGCTCGATCCCATAGTGAGTCCAGGCGGAGTAGCTAGTCATGTCCACAACATTGCCGGCGGCTCCAACTTTGGGCCGAGTGCAGACTATGCGGCTATGCAACAATCTTCCTGCACCAGCTGCCCCATCAAGGAGGACCTTTCGGCCTACTGGACACCTCAGCTATATTACCATTACGGAAACGGTAGCGTTGTCTCGGTCAACAACGGAGGCACCACGGTGTATTATCTGCAGCGTAGCGGCCAAGGTGATGGGCCCATCAAAGCCTTCCCTGAAGGCTTCAAGATGATCTCGGGAAACCCAAATCTGAGAAGCTATGATGGCACTTCCCGAGCGCAACAGGCCATCAACTATGTCTGTCTGGACTTTACCAAGGGTTCGTATTCGTCCAATTCATTCCCAACCACGAACTGTCCCGATGGCCTTCGTGCCCAGATTGTCTTCCCTTCATGCTGGGATGGAGTCAATCTGGACAGCCCCGATCACAAGTCTCACGTCGCCTTCCCGACGGGCATCTCGACGGGTCGATGTGATGATCCAAAGTTTCCCGTCCGGCTAGTCACAATCTTTTACGAGGTCTTTTACAATGTCGGCGATTTTGCCAACATGTGGTATGGATCGAAATCGCCATTCGTCCTTGCCAACGGAGATACGACTGGTTACAGTCTGCACGGTGACTTCCTGAACGGATGGAACGTGCCAGTCCTTCAGAAGGCTATCGATACCTGCAACGACAATTCCGGATCGATGGAACTCTGCAAGGCCTTTACGTTGAACTATCCTGCATCGAATCAGATGCAATGTCATAAATCCCCCTCTGTCAATGAGCCTACGGTGGGCGTCGTGCTCGATAAGCTACCTGGCTGCAACCCGATCTGGGATGGTACCGGGACCAAGCCTGCGTGCGATGCCCAAGTCACTCCACAAATATGGCTAAACACGACCGGTTATCTGGGCAACGTCGTGCCCGATGGTTACAATTCTCTCTCTGGCAAGGCGATCGTGAAATCATACAAAGGGTGGAACTATCAAGGTTGCTATCAGGATATCGACTCTCGGGTCTTTCCTAAGCGATACACCCCAGGAGCACTCACAGTCGGCATGTGTCTGGATCTCTGTAGTACCAACGGGTACAGCGTAGGCGGAATCGAGTACGGCAGCGAGTGCTGGTGTGGCAAATCTTTGAATGCCACCAAAATTGACTTCCAATCCTGCTCCATGACTTGCGCTGGCAACTCATCTCAATACTGTGGTGGAGGTATGGCCTTGACCACTTACACGATGGATGCTGGTCTAGTGAGCACAAATTCAGGCTCATCGGTCGCTTCGACGCCTGCAGTCTCCAAGGGAACGTCAGTTGGGTCGAGCTCCACTAAGTCTTCCATCCTTTCCAGTGCATCAGGCTACAATTACATTGGCTGTTATGCCGACTCGGGTGGTAGCCGCACACTCGGCACACGATTCAGCAGCGGAGATGGATCCATCGAGTCTTGCTTGAATGCCTGTGGAGCACAAAATTACAAGTACATCGGTCTCGAGTATGCGAATGAATGTTGGTGCGGCGATGCCAACATATCAGCCACGAAAGCACCCGATACGGATTGTAACATGGCTTGCAAGAACAATTCCACCGAACTTTGTGGTGGATCTTCTAGAGTACAGGTCTATCACAGAAGTATCGCGCCAATCAACTACAACTTCCAATGGTCTTCTGTGGGCTGTTATACAGATTCCAACACGCGAACCCTTCGCAATAGAGTGGCTGATGCAAGTTCCATCGAGGTTTGTCAGGCCGCCTGTGCCAACCGTGGTTGGAAAGTCGCTGGTCTGGAAAATCGAGGCGAGTGTTATTGTGATGACAACATTCAAAGTACCGGATCACTAGCAGCGTCTTCAACCTGCAATCTTCCTTGCAGTGGGAACCCTGCCCAGGTTTGTGGAGGTGCCTGGCGATTGAGTGTCTACAGTGGCAAGAGCCAAGCAAGTGCACCTCTCCTGAACGCAGCTGTACAGCGTCCTGCAGTCGCAACCCCAGCTAGTGGAGCTTCGAGCTCAAGTACAACGTCCTTCAGCAAGGGTCAGACTCTCTCTAGTCCATCACTCTCGAGCGTCTTGACGATGAAGACATCTACCACGAGTTCAGCAATTGTCTCTTCCACCAAAACGACAAGTTCCTCCATCACGACGGCGTCGACGTTGAGCACACTCAAGTCTAGCTCCACAAAAGCCGTGAGCACATCGGCTCTGACTTCACTTTCCGCTAGCTCAGCGACGGTTTCTTCGACCAAGAGTTCGAGTTGGAGTTCCCTGAGCTCAGTGACAGTTTCTTCCTCCAAGATCTCAACTTCCACCACGCTAATTTCGAGTACTTCAAAATCCCTCAGCAGCTCGACCTCCAGTTCGTCCTCATCGTCAAGCTCGTCCACTAGCAAGGTGAATGCGCCCACTGGTACACCATGATGCGCTCGACTATGGTCGCTTTAGTGATGAGAGATAAAGGAATGTTTCAATGTAGATACAGAATTTAGATTGTCTATAATGTCAATATGATACGTTGTAAATCTGCTCGCCTGTGCTATTTTCATGGAGTCTTGAATGATGTACTTGGCACGACTCGTTATCTAGCAGATCGCACTCTTGTCGAACACATAGTAAAACCTGCACAGCCCGTGATGTAGCATCATTGTATCTGTGCCTATATCAGAGACGCGTCTGCATCGAAGACGAGACAATCGTTGGACCAATGGTATCATGTCACTGAAGAGCGTCCAACGAGGTCTACGACGAAGCATGCCAGGTCAAACTTGCGAGCACGATATACATGAGGGATGACCAAACTGTGGTGGTGACACTTGACGAACTTGTGGATGTTTGCGCGGTCGTGGAGGAGGACAATGCTAGGTATGATTGTCCGAGTTGCGTCAGTTTTCCGTTGGCATCCAGAAAGGCAGCATTGGGTCCGACATTGGATTGGGTCGATCTGAACCCTCCGAACCAAGAATACCGTTCGACAGAGGGATTGTTGTCGAGGTAGTTCATTGTCTGATTCATCATTCGCTGGGTGCTGGTGACATCTGAATCCGGCAAGGCGAGTTCAGTCACCCACATGGTCTTGTTGAATGCCGTACGATATCCTTCCATGTGCGACACTAGGCCATCATAATTCCCATACCAGTGGAGGGCGAGAAAGTCGATCGAGCATGCGGAGCAATTGCCCAGGAATTCCTTCATCCACACCTGGCCTGAAGGGGCCCCAGTCACTGCAGGCGAACCGAGTCTGAAGCCTTGTGCTTTCAATGGCTCGATGTTTGCCATCCACGCCGTAGCCGCCAGCTGAGGTGAGATGTTGCTCTGGCCATCACCTGTGCCATCTGGCTCATTGAATGCTAGAACAACCTTCTCCTTCAACTTCAACGAGAGGACATTCGACTGAAAGGATGACAGGCCATATGAACCCCATTGCTGAGGCACGAAAGGAAGTCCTCCATAGTTGTAGCTGGTCGGGGGTGTCACGCCATAGGTATAGTACCACCCAAGCTCTTTCGATTGTGTAAGAAGAGTGTCATCCGTGGCCGAAGTCGCAGTTGTAACAGCCACGAGACCTCGTTTCAGAGCATTCGTACCCAACATGTATGTCGCAGTCATCAGACATAGTTGAAACCAATTCATTTCGTCCTGCGGATATCACGGCGAGAACAGTATTGAATGTTCGTTCAAGAGCTGCAATCGAGCGAAGGACGACAAATGAAGGGAGCAAGTCAAGGAGGACGCATCATGATCATGAATATTAGACAATCAAACAGTATCGGCACAGATCTGTCAACACGCATGGATGATCGGGCAGAAAGCCATTAAGAGACATAATTGTGCACGGAATGGTCTTGGTAGTCTGTGGACTGGAAGTATGTGAGTGGCAGCGTTCTCAGAAGTATGGGCCTTCTGCTTCACACGTGCCTCTTATGGATCAATGCTCGCTTCCTTCTTACACACGTGAAGAGCTCGATCTTGCTCACTGGGATGATGTGCGTGGGCGATAGTAATTCCAAGAGTAAACCCAATACTCTATCTCTAGCATAACCTTGCAATGATAGCTCATGTCCATCTGCACGTCATTGGCACGGTTCGAGGACATGTCAGTGCTCATTTGAATTCAGCATCATACACAGGAATGTTCAGAAAAAACAGAGGGCTTGAACTGTGCCTTGACGTCTAAATCTTGTCTAACACTCCTTCCACATGTCAACTTTGTCGATGAGGAATTCTGGTCGCTTCCATGAAGATAACCAAGTAGCTTTGTCTGCAAGAAAGTTGGTCATGGCTGTAGAATGATTCATCTGGTTCGTCCATGGCTTGTGACCGGCATCTGGAAAGTAGCCATCTAAGCTACCGACTCTTAGACTGAGGCTCAGATAGAACGGCTGGTCGTAAGGAGCTGCTCGAGTACCGTTCAACCAAGGGTTCTCTGTACATTTGGCGCTATTACAGTCCCCATTGAGACGCCTCACAGTGTACTTTCCAGCTTCCCAGAATTGATTGGGGCGATCGATCGTGTAAGAAAGGACGTTTGTCAAGACTTGGTCGACATAGGTATAAATCTTGTCAGCTGACCAGGTCAGACCAAAGGTGTGGTATCCATCGGCGAATGTCCCTCGTGGCAGACGGAAGCTCTGCGCAACTGACTTGGCCTGTTTCCAGTCTCCATCAGGACCGAAGAAGATCTGACTGTTCATGTCCTTATTTGACTTGTAAGATCCTGACTTGGGATTCCCGACAGACTGGAAAATGTCGAGCTCACCTGAAGCTGGCCATTGGCCGTAAGCCAGATCTCTGGGCTGTAGCGAAATTTGTGGCCAGAGCCATAAACCTTCCGGGATCTTGGCTCTGACTTCTACCTTTCCGTACTGGATTGCAACGGAGTTCTTCGTCGTCAATCGAGCTGACTGGACTGGGTTGATGATTGAAGAGACAGAAGAATTGACCACAGCTGCACAAGCATAATCGCCAGTTCCAGTACACCCGCCTGAACTTGTCAAGTTCAGCACATTTCCCTGTGTTTGGGGAATCTGAGTTTGCAGAGTTGGGACAATATGCAAGGTGCCATCTCGCACGAAAGCGTTGTCCGTGGAATCGGTTGTCCAATCGAATGAACCAACACCGAAGCCGTCCAGTCGCTGCTCTCGATCCCAAATCTCTGTGTCGAATGTCTGGAAATCATCATGCAATACGAGACAATATTTCGTGTGGTTGACCTTGCTATAGCCATCGTAGCAGTACGCACATACGACCAATAAGGCCAAGCCAAATGTAACAAACGGCAGGCTGTGTGTAAATTTCTGCGCTTTGGTTTTCGGTCGACTGAGCCAAGGTTTCTCTCGGATTGGAGCGCCGAGCGCTGCAGGCCTTGTCCGTCTCTGTCGCTGAAGATGTCGATGTGTACTTGTTCGCGTAAGGTCATCACTCGGTGTGCTCGACGATACTGCGGATATCGAGTCGGCAAAGCCCAATTGGACCACCTGCTCCTCGATCTCTGGAGACATAGACATTCTGGAAATACAGGCTGCGAATCTCTGTGGTATAATTCTTGTGCAGATACGAACTGAGTTGGAAGGTCATGGTTCGATGTTATCCTCCATCAGTTTCGTTATAGCTGTCCCATACTTGGATTTTAGTTTCAGCCACAACAGCCATCATGTGGCGCAAAGTCCGAGGAAGACTTTATAGGGCGTGGAGGAATTATGGACCTATCGAACACATGCCGCCCTGTCCCACGACCTATGGCTTATCCTTTGGATGACCTGACGGCCTTTTAGACCTCTTGCGTAGGAATTTCTCGAAGACATCCTTGCTTTCGTAAAAAGACTACACTCATGGGTATCTTGGAAAAGCTGGGTGTAAGGATCAGCGCCCCAAGTCCAACACTTGCCAAACCACAGGCGGCGGTCTCGCATTTGGACGACGCTGCTGCGAGCCATGTAGCTGAGCTAGAGAGAGCTCTTGCTCCCAAGTGGATAGCTAAGCACGAGAGGATCTCGAAACAAATCTACACAATCTGCCAAGAGAACGATTGGTTCGAGCTCAATGCGAATATATCGCATTTCGCCATCAAATCCGGCATCTCAGTCATGCAGTATCAACTATTGCCATTTCAAGAAACGGAAAGTGCATCTTTATATCAGCTAGCAATCAAGTTGCAGTTCGAGGCGGCACTGCTCATGTGTACACCACTAACGCAAGCAATTCTCGAGAATGTTTCTCCATATCAGACGGAAGTTATTTTGCCAGATGGGAAGCATATACAAATTCTAAAGTCCCTCCGCGATTCGCATGCGATCAAAAGGAATCAAATGAGTGCATTCGTACTCGATCAGCAAGCTTTGCTCATATGGACTCAGAATGTGGAGACTTTGGTTTCTACAGCTCGGCAACTGGAATCGAGAATCCTCGAGACCATGTTCACAAGACCGCCGGACTCAGACAAAGATTACAAGAAAGTACAGTACCTTGTCACAGAGACTGCAGTCAGTTCAGAACTAGACCTTGCAACCAAGAATGACCTCGAATCTGGGGTTCCAGATGTTCGATCTGGTGTATCTCTTCTGGGGCCGTTATCTGTAGCTGCAGTGATCATTGTGCTCTGCTATTTTACTGGGCAAATGGTTGGCGGAGTTCTGTTCAGTGTGGCCTCCGGCGCAACTCGAATGCAGCTTGCTGCTTTGGCCTATGTCCCCCTACTGATCTTCTTGTCGTCTTTCTTCGCCAATGTAGTAGTCGGTTGCGCTCTGCAGGTCTTCGGACCAACATCACAGATGTTATCCAATTCGAAATACTTCTCCTCTGTGAAACCGTCATATCGAGCTACAGTGCTTCCACATATCACGATTCAGTGTCCAATTTACAAGGAAAGTCTCGCTTCTGTCGTACGACCCACTATCCTCTCTGTTCGCAGGGCAATAGGTACATATGAAAGACAAGGCGGAACGGCCAACATATTCGTCAACGATGATGGGATGCAAGTGATCTCACCAGAAGAAGCAGAACTTCGTAAGACATTCTACCGCAACAATGGCATTGGATGGATAGCGCGACCTGGTCAATCAGATACCTTCACCAGAGCAGGCAAGTTCAAGAAAGGCAGCAATATGAACTTCTGTATGGATGTCTCTCTGCGTGTCGAAGCACGTTTGGAGGCGGTCGACCGCAGCGAACACTGGACTGATGCGGATGAAGCACGAGTACAAGCTCAAGCTTTAGCCGATGTTCTAGCAGAGGATGGCAATATCGGTATAGGTGAAGGAGATGTGAGAATAGGTGATCTCATCCTCATTATTGACTCCGATACTCGTATACCTGAAGACTGCTTCTTAGACGCTGCGAATGAATTCGCAGAAACACCTGAGCTTGGCATACTACAGAATAGTAGTGGTGTCATGCAAGTCTCCCATGACTTTTGGGAAAACTCCCTCGCTTATTTCACCAAGAATATCTACTTCAGTATTCAGTACGCCTGCGCGGCTGGAGATGTAGCCGCTTTTGTTGGACATAATGCCTTCTTGAGATGGACCGCTCTGCAGGAAGTGCTTTACGTCGAGGACGGCAAAATGAAATGGTGGTCCGAGAATCACGTCTCGGAGGACTTTATCATGAGTTTGAAATTACAGATGCTTGGCTATATAGCTCGAATGGCCACATATCATGGAGACGGATTCAAGGAGGGTGTCGCTCTCACTGTATATGACGAATTATCTCGATGGACAAAGTATGGCTATGGTTGCTCAGAATTGGTCTTCCAGCCATTCAAGCTCTGGTTCACCAAGGGACCAATCACGCCCCTGTTTTGGATGTTTCTCAAGTCAAATATGCGCCCTACGTCGAAATTCAACATTATCTCGTACATCGGAACTTATTACTCGATTGCCTCAGCTCTTTGGATGACAATACTGAACTATGTACTTACTGGCTGGTTCGCGATCTACCTGCAAAACGACTTTGTCTGGTACAACGATAGTTTCACAATCTTCATTGCTGTCACAATCGTCTTCCTTGGCATCGCTCCTATCACAAATGCTGTCCTCAAGTATCGACTTGGAGTCGCGTCTTTTTGGGCAGCTCTCTTTGAGAACCTCAAGTACTGTCTCGTCTTTACAATCTTCCTCGGTGGTCTGAGTTATCACCTTTCTATCAGTCTGGTCAAACACATGTTTTCCATCGACTTGCAATGGGGTGCCACTGCAAAATCTCTGGACGATTCGGACTTTTTCAATGAGTTGCCAATCATATGGAATAGATTCTGGAAAATGTATGCATTCCTGCTCGTACTTGTGGCCGGCATGGTGGTCTTTGCAATTGTTCCTCTGGGCCCGTGGCAGATCGGTGCACTTCCAGGCTATCTTTCTCTCGGATGGATCATTGCAGCGCATGCCATGATGCCACTCATCTTCAACCCAAAGAGTTACCTTGCTGAGATGCATGGAAACGTCAGTGCGACCATGGCCTACATCTACAGATGTGGAATCAACATGATTTATGGGACGAAGAATACTGTAAAGAGGACCAGGAAGTAGCTGGATAAGTTGTCATAGATGTGTATGATTAGATATAAATGAAGATGTCAGTGAAAGTCTCTCCACAATGCAATTTTCTGGAGCAGAGATGGGACTAATTCGATGTAAGTGTAAATTGACCTTATCACCTGTTCTATGCTCTCATACGGTCCGCAGCGGTATGAAGGCTCTTCTGTCACATGCTTGGCGAGATTCGTGAAGAGCAAAATGGCTGTGGTGAATAATTTTAGGACGAGGACAGAATGGTCCCGGTGAAGCACCCATCCGCAATATCCCGGACATGGAGAGACTGGCGGGAAAGCACCGAGACTATTCCTGAATGACGGCTCCTTTCATCGTTCAAGAAAACAACTCGGAGACCTGTTCAGAATGAGCCGAGCACTTTTCGTGAAGTGGAATTGACCTGGTTATCATGCAGGAGCAATTTCGTCACGTAGACAATCTATGAACGAGCTGTAGCAAATTACAAAGGAGACGTGGCGCTAGATTTTCGAGGGGCTTGACAAGTGGGACAGTCAGATCTGGTGTCAGAAATGAGGGAACGATTACGAACTTTTTTTTTTCTTCCGGGGCGCGATTGAGTTGAGGAAACAAGTGTGCTGGATTTTACTGAGCGACTCCAAATCTTCTACTAGCCAAGGATATCCCTCTCGATAGGTCGATCCGGTCGCATGGACGCAAAAAAGAGTCTTGTCGATAGTGACCTGTGGTTCGATTATCTTAATTTGTTTTTTCCTCTAGCTCTCAAAGCAAGACACGATAAAAAGCCATATCTGTGGGGCGAGGAATAAAGCCTCCAAGCCCACCTTATCCGATAATTCTGGGGCGGCAATCGTCAATGGTGATGCAGCATGATGTCCCACCTTAGCGTGCTTGGTCATGCTTCGGAACTCTGTACCGTCGGTCGATAAATAGAATCATAGGCTGGTCTCGTCGTTCTGGTGCTCGTGCCATGTGGTCCCTCGACTTCTTTGACTTTTAAAAGCCACAAGGACAGCTGTATCTGCCCATAGGTGGCTTGATAATTATAGAGCGAGAATCGATACGAAAAGTGCTTGGAGCCTACAAAGAGCAAGAATTGCCATTCGCCATTCGACTAGCATTATTCATAATTTGTTCTTCTTGACGATGATGCAGAAGCATCTTTGGAAATCTTCTGTGCTTGAACCTGCAAGCAGACTTGATAGCCATCAAATACTGAGCACAAGAATTAATTGTCTTGACATAGCTGCATCAGAATGATTTAACCATCACTGTATGCCTTCATATTGTCAGTCCTTGCGTCCCCGATCTGCAAATGCAATGCTCTCTCTCTTAGACTTGTAGAATTTATAGCGACTTGAATTAGTCCACGAGAGCTAGTAATTGGCCAGAGCGACGGGCACACAAGGATCAAAAGATCTGCATACGGAAAGAACCAGTACGATGAAACTTTATCTTTCAAGAAGATTGCCTCTTTTCGAGAATGTTCCACCGACTGGCGCACTGCCGCTGAGTCCTTTCAGGTATCCTCTCACAGATGATCGACCACCGAGGACCGACTTGGATATAACTCTCCACTAGTATCCGATCTTCCTCCTTCGACCATCTACCTCGCGTGACATTGGGATCCAGGGCCTCGGTGTATCTTGCACAAGCTTGCAGGCCCGTTCTTGGTTTATCCAACATGGAGCCTATCTTCGACCACGGTATGACTCCTGGCGAGTGATTATCAGACGATTCGTATTCAGCCAACAGTTCAAGCAAGTTTTCGTCCTCTTGCGCATCCCAAGGACCTTTTGTGTATATCGGTCTCATCTGATCGTCCGTTGTGAGGGCCATCAGAACACGATACCGCTTCGAGCACATGGAGGAAGATCGATCGGGGATCATCGTACTGACCTTGGTCCATGGTATGGGATCACCGAACGATTCCTTCACCACTTTGACGGCTTGTAGCAACATTTCATCTTCTTCAGTCGTCCAAGTGCGCCGGACAGACAAGGACTTTGACGGACTTGATGTTGTAGGTTGACGAGAATCTGCAAAATAGCTCGTTTGAATGTGAACTGAATTGTCGCCGCCCCTCGGTGTAGGGAAGTTGGGAGCGCTTATTGGACTTGAAAATTGGCTCGAAAATGAGCCTGGCCTGTCATATTTTTGGGGGCTGTCTTCAGGACTTTGGTATGCATGTGGCCCGGCATCGATGGAGGCTCGATATGAAACACCTTCCGGAGTTCTGTACCAGAATGGCATGAATGGTTCTTCGATAGAGGGCGATCTGGGCGATGTCTGAGGCCAAGCAGCTGTATCTGTTGTAGGCAAGAAGCTGTTAGGCTTTCCTGAGGATGATATCTGTGGCCAATTCCAGGAGGCAGCATTGCAAAACCTTTCAGAATCAGGCCGATTGTGGTGATCCGATTCTAGCCAGTGTGCGCTACTCAGGCTTGTAGCGTCATGGTCATTATTCTGGTTGCGCAAAGTATTGCACTGTTTCACTGTCGCGGCGCGATTGGATGCAATATGCCACTGGCTCCGAGCGTTAGCGTACTGTTGTGTAGGGTGCGACTGAGGACGACTTTCTGGTGTGTTGAAAGCGTCATAGATATCGAATTGTTGTGGCTGCTCAGGATCTTCTAAGCTTGCTTGCAGCTTTGCATACAGTTCCTCTGTTGATTTCGGAATATGGTACATGATTCAAGTACTTAAATTGTGCTACTTGACCATGATAGACAGGAGTGGTGGATGGTGAAGAAATTTAGATGTAAAGGTAGCAAGGCTATGCCAAGCTCTTTGGCCACGATCGGAGGATCGCCTCGAAGCTTGAGCCAACCTTAAGCTTTGGTGATGAGATTGACCCCGTAAGCGAGGTGTGCCAATCGACCATCAAGGGTGGGGTCGTGACGGCGTTCGTGGCAGAAGATGCCTGTTCCTGCCACCGACCTGTCAAATGTGCCTTCCTGTAGGTGAAACTATCATAGTAATCGCCCGAGCAAGGGTCGGAGAGGACTCGTCCCGATAATATGGCAGATATTGTTCGCGTCACTCCCATACAGGCCGACCTCTTCCCAGAAGCTGCATATCGACCGACGAGGACAGTATGCATGAGATTTTCCGTGTTGTCTTCTCGTGATCAAACAGATCCGGATCTTTGTATTCACAAGGCTTCAGTTGCGCAACATGACGACAGCAGAGCGGCACCCCCAGAAGCCTCATAGATCTGGCTAGGAGACACCTCAGCTTCCCGAGGTATGCAAAGTCGGCAGGAGAGTTGGCGGGAGCAAAAAGAGACTCCAAAGCTCCGAGGCGGGCAGATCAATTGAGGCATGTCGCAGAATCCGGGGCATAGGGAGGAGCGAGAGGGAACCAGCCATGCAAGTGGCTTCGCATGAGCCCTGTGGGCTTAGGGATCGCGGAACACATCTCATCTGCTTGGATTTATTGGTTCTTCCCCTCCCAAAAGAAGCTGAATCCGTTAAATTATGATCAACAGGCAACACTCCTTTTTATAGCAACAGTCAGAAAATGACTCTTCTTGCTCGAGCTCCAGAGCGGCTTTGCAATCTCCACCAGGCCGACCAGTGGAGAGATTGCACCTTGTCATAAACGAAGATGCTTAAACCTCGGGTCACATCTACTGAAATATGGTATGCATTACAGCACAAACCATTGATCACTGATCCATGGGTCAAGATTTCACGTAGATTAGTGAGTGCCTAAGCCCTCTTCAGACACTGTAGACAGGCTTATTTTCCGACTGTCAAACGAAAATACCTGTTCTTGCAGGCGCGCACACGGCCTTTACTTGAATATCGGTACTGCATTCTATTGCATCTCTCATCATAGGTGAGGTCGAATCATGGTAATTTTTCATTTCAGCCAATCTGACTTGAGCACAAATTTAAGTACGTTTTACGCGAGGTCAATGCAAGCTCAGTCTTGACGCATTCTAGACGTGATGCACGTGAATGCGCTCCGGCTCCTTTCTTACATAAGATGGAACCCCACAATGAACGAGGAATATACAAGATTCGATCAAGGAGAAGGTCGATGATGGGAAATGCGACATGTACCAGCATGTTAGAGCTCTTACCAACAGAACTTCTACAACATATAGTCTCTCTGCTGAATGCTACAGACCTATTGGCACTAGCCAGCACATCGCACAGATTCAATGAGCTTGTCACACAACCACGGCTTTGGTACAATTTGCTGGGAGACAGTGCAACATTCGAGCCTGATAGAGAATATCGGGAAGAGTATGCTTGGCGACATGGTCGACTTGCTGTAGACGTACGTAGTGACCTGGCGCCAAAGAATGAAGAGCTGTTTGGCGTCTTGACCTTCTTTCCATTACATCGATGTTACACAGGTAAAGAACTAGCGACATTATCACCAGCCCATCTGCCTTGGGCTACCGAGGATCTTGCGTCACACGATGGAGATTTGCTTGTTTTGAGCTGTAGGCAGAACAGTATGATTGTTCATGTTCATCACGAAAGCACCTCAATTTCTGTCGTCCGACATGAGCTTCTTATCTTGCGAGCGGGTCGTGAGCCACGGACGCTGCATGGTCTGCCAGACTGGCCGCTCTGTGCGACTTTCATTGGAGATAATCATGTTCTTGTTGCAGGCAGGTATCCGGCTCTGTTGGTCTGGGATCTGAATGAGGCTATCGTGACGCCAACAGGAGTGCCTCTATCTTCTCATACAATCAATTGTCTCTCACTGAGCGGTGCCAAACAATCCAACGCTTTACTTCTCTGTGGACATTACAAGGGCAGAGGTTCCATGGAATTACTGGAATACAGTTTCAATGAGGCCAAGTTGCATATTCACGTTAAAGAACGGAATCGATTTGCTGGTATCACGACCATCGTCAGTTGTGCATATCTTCCCGGCGGGTCTTTCATGACCTACGATAACTATTCTCATATCTATCTCTGGAGCTCCCTGAACAATGCTGTCAGAAAGATTGATCATGATGGCATCGGCGATGAGATACCGAGCGAGATGATCTACAAGATGTTCTATATGCAGGGACAACTGGTTTTCATTGATCAGTACAAGAGGCAGCATGCTTTTGTCATCCGACCGGGCCGATCTCGAATCAAGCAAACTGCAAGATCGCGTGCAGAGCGTTCCATGGAGGACGAAGTAACAGATCAAAACATCAAATCCTTCTTACTACGTCAAGATCACGATATGACCTCTCTAACGCGCAGAGTCTTGGGCATCTAAATTCATCCTGGTCTCCGACACGCCTTAGATCTTACCGCGAAAGCCGTCACTCCCATAAGCCATAGCTCGATCCCGCTAACTTAAGCCCATGGTCAAGTCCAACCTGCTTCTCTGCCATGGAGTCGTCCTTGCTCAGGCCCGCAGCTCACGTCACAGCCTCGATCGGTCGATCCGAGCTTCTACACACATCAAGTCCCTCTGGCTAATCCGAACCTGCATCGAGCGACCTGCTCGGATAAGATCGTGCGCCATTACACATCACATGTGATTCTGCGAAAGAAAAGGCGGATTCGGCAGCTCTTTCTTGATCGGGACACTGCAGCCTCGTAGAGTCCTTCCAAAAGAGTCAATTTGTATATGGCCAGTCGCATGAGATTGCATCGATCTATCCTTGCAGGAACGCAACTATGACGAACAATCATCCTTTGCTTGCGCTGTTCATGACGAGTTCTACAAGGCTGTAAATAGATTGCACTCGTCAAATGTGGTGGAAGACGGGATTCCCGTGGCAGAGCATGTGTTTTGCATTCCAGTGGGGTCTGGGCAAGCAGTGCGTCTGTCCAGAGAGCTCGTTCGTCCATTTCCATGCTGGTGCCGCAGGCTCCCCACCCGCCTGATTAATTCTTGGCCGAGTACAATCGACGCCTGCTGCCAACTGCTCGATCAAACCCGGGGGGACTTTTTCTGCTGTCTCTGCCACACCCACAAGCAGAAGGACAATCGACCCGTGCCACGATTGCGCACCTGCCCTATGCAGCCTATCAGCGGTTCTGGGTCAATTGATCATTGCTGGGATTTACTCAGAAATTGATTGATTGCGCCTGCCACGCAGAGCTTGGGCTGTTTCAGAGATCGCTCCTTTCTCTCCACAATTTAGTGGCTCTCTAGTTGGGTGGGAGAATCAGACCACGAGACCTAGACCCTGGTCTCTTCTCTCCTTCTCTCGTTGCTAAGCATCAAGGACAAAGACGAAGGGACGAAAAAGAACAGAAAGCATATCATATTGGGAAGAGATTACAAGACGGTATCCCTATCTAGCAGGATTGCACATTGTACTCTGATCCTCAACGAGAAATCTCCCTCTGTCAACACAAAACATCCTCAAGTTGGCCAATTCGAGTCTCAGCATCGACCATGGGACCTTTCGCGATTGATGGCACAGAAACGCCTGACACTCCTCAGGATCATAAGCTGAGCCGTAGTGCCTCAATCGGTTACAATTCTGTGCGTTTCGCCGGAAAACTCTCCCAGCGAGACCTTGTCAGTAAGGTACTTGCAAAGCAACAGTGGATACCCTCTCAGAAGATCAAGGATGAGGTCGACTACTTTTACGAAAGATTAGGCATTGACGACCTGTACTTTAGCGAGACCTCTGTCGAGACAATCGCTGGCCACATTCTCAGCCTGTATGGTGCCAAGTGTAATGCTGCATCGAGGACAGGTGACGATGGTCTGCAAGTCAAACTCATGCAAGAAGCGAACGACCATGCTGTGTATATCGACACATCTTATCCAGGTGTGACGGATGTTGGCGGACCAGCATATGAATCCCGTTTGGAAGAGAAGTATCTCAACGTGAAAGAGCGGTATAAGGTCTTTCGCCTCGAGACCTTCAGGTCCAGCATGTCAGAGGTCGGCAAGAACGGGCAGGAACTCCGCTCATACTTTGTCAATCAGTGTAACTTTGTCAAGGAGAACCCATCGGTTTCAGAGTATACTGATTTGAACCTCATCTCTGATCGCACCTTTCTGGAGAAAGCCACGGCAAACACAAAGACCATATACGAACGCATGATTCATGCAGTCCTGAATCGTACTGGCCCAGTCATTGACCGATATGAGATGGAAGGAGCAAATGACTGGCGTCTTGTCATTGGTATGAAGAGGGGTACAGGTGAAAACTTCTTCAGCGCGATGACTGATTTATATCACTACTATGGCATGTATGTTCCGCTCTTACCATCCTCATGTTCATGATAACTGACCAGTCATTTAGGACCTCCTCAAGGAAATATGTCGAACAATTCTCCAATGGTGTTGCGGTAATGTCAATCTATCTTTCCCCTGGTCCCAAAGCACTTTTGCCCATGAAGGATGCCATTTACCAGCTCGTACGGGAATCTTCTCTCCTCTTCTGTATTCCCAAGAACCTTTTTCATCAGCGCTTCGTGGACGGTGAATTGAGTCTGCAAGAATCCATTTATGCACACTGTGTCAGCATATTCATCACGCATTTCTTGAATCGTCTTGGATCAGAATACACAACACTTCGGCAACAGCTTGATCCCAACAACAGTGTGCATCAACAGCTCTTGTCGAAGCTAAAGAGACGTCTAAGAGGAGAGACCTATACTAGGCAGGATATATTCAAAGTCATTCGCAACCACCCAGAGGTCGTGAAGACACTATACCAGAACTTTGCGCAAACACATAGAATACTACCCTCCTCGAATGGCAGTAGTACACCAAAGCCGGCGGATGCTCGAGCAGGACTACCTGTCAGAAAGATGAGCAAGTCTTTCCAGAATCTACAGCAGCTTCCCAAACTCAGTCAAGAGGAATTAAAGACCTTCATTGCCAAGAGTGCAAGCAACGAGCATTCTTTGACCATTTTGAGCAGTTTTGCCATTTTCAACAATCACGTTCTCAAGACCAACTTTTATCAGCCAACGAAGTCTGCATTGTCCTTCCGTTTCGATCCAAACTTCTTGCCGGAGGAGGAATACCCGCAGAAATTGTTTGGCATGTTCCTCGTGGTCGGTTCCGAGTTTAGAGGGTTTCATCTGCGGTTCAGAAATGTTGCTCGAGGAGGTATTCGCATTGTCACATCACGATCCAAGGAAGCCTATTCTATCAATGCACGATCACTCTTCGATGAGAACTACGCCTTGGCGAGTACACAGCAGAAGAAGAACAAGGACATCCCTGAAGGCGGCAGTGAGTTCATTACTCCGGAGATTTTGGTAGCATTGAAATTGACTCTTGATAGGTAAAGGCGTCATTCTTCTGGATGCTGATGCACAAGACAAGGGAGAGACTGCTTTCCACAAGTATATCGACAGTCTAATTGATCTTCTGATTGAGGGCGTCACTCCGACCATCAAAGACAAAATTGTTGATCTCTACGGCCAAGATGAGACCTTGTATTGTGGACCAGACGAAAATACGGCTGGGCTTGTAGATTGGGCCACGAACCATGCGAAAGCTAGAGGTGCTCCATGGTGGAAATCATTCTTTACAGTAAGCTGCCACAATCTTCTTGTCTTGAGACATAACATTTACCGAACTAGGGCAAATCAAAATCTCTTGGAGGCATCCCACACGATGCTTATGGCATGACGAGTCTGTCCGTTCGAGAGTATGTCACAGGCACGTATAAGAAATTAGGTTTGCAAGAATCGCAAATAACCAAGGTTCAAACTGGAGGACCCGATGGAGATCTGGGCAGCAATGAAATCCTGCTTGGATCTGAGAAGTATGTCGCTATCATCGACGGATCTGGTGTGCTTTGCGACCCCGAAGGTCTCGATAGAAGGGAACTGGTTCGACTTGCGCATGCGCGGAAGATGATCCATAACTTTGACACCAGCAAATTGTCCCCAAGTGGCTATTGCGTCTTAGTGGATGAGACAAACAAGACCCTGCCTGATGGCGAAATTGTAACGAGAGGCGTTGACTTCCGAAATTTGGCACATTTGCGCAACTTCCGAGCCGGAAAGGACGGTCGTAGTGCTGATATTCTCGTTCCTTGTGGCGGAAGACCAGAGGCCATCAACATTTCGAATGTTGCTCAGCTCATCGATGATACCGGCAGGGCCATGTTTTCATATATAATCGAAGGTGCTAATCTTTTCGTTACGCAAGATGCTCGTCTTAGATTGGAGAAAGCAGGATGTGTGGTCTTTAAGGATGCATCGACAAATAAGGGAGGTGTCACATCCAGTTCGCTCGAGGTCCTGGCTTCGTTGTCCTTCGATGATGCAGGCTTCATTGAAAACATGTGTGTGCGTAATGGTCAAGAACCGGCATTCTATACCGAATACGTCAAGGAAATTCAGTTCATCATTAAGCATAACGCTCAAATGGAGTTCGAAGCTCTCCATAGGGAACACGAAACCACTGGAATTGCAAGATCGTTACTTTCTGATACGCTCTCGAAAGCCATTGTCGATCTCCAAGACGAACTGCAGTACAGCTCTCTATACGATAAACTTGAGCTCCGTAATAATATCCTTGAGCAGGCTTTTCCCCGCTTGCTCGTGGAAAAGATTGGATTCGAGGTACTCGTCAATAGAATCGAGGAGGCTTATCTAAGAGCACTATTTGGCTCCTTCCTAGCGAGTAGGTTCATCTACAGATTTGGTCCATCAGCCTCGCAATTCCGAATGTACGAATTCATTTCGTCATTTGAGCATCAGTAAGGCAACCTCAGGCATTGTGCCTCCTGCAGAGGGCTTATCTGGATGATTTTTGGAAGAGTGTATCAGGACATGTCATGCAGTTTTCATATTCTTCCGTGCAAAGTGCTCATTCGCCTTCCACGTTTCTTGTGTCTTGTCATCAGTCAGGAAGGTTTCCTTCTTCCAGACTTCTGTCTTGGCTTTCGCTTCTTCCAAGATCCACTCGCCAGCTTCCCAAGCGGCTTTGCGATGGGCAGAGGAGACGGCGATGAGGATGGATTCCTGACCGATGGGCACACGACCCAGCCTGTGGAGACAAGCAGCACCTTGGAGATCCCATCGAGTGACGGCTTGCGAGCAGATTTCTTTCAATGACTTGAGAGCTAGAGGTGAATGAGATTCATAGTCAAGATGCAAGACTTGTTTCCCATGAAATGTATCTCTCGTTGTGCCGCTAAAAGTGACAATGGCACCGGCGGCCGGACTACGGACCAGGTCAACTATGCTAGACAGCTCCAGTGGTTCTTCCTGTAAGCCGACATGGACGTTCATGATCCCCTCAGCAAGGCCTGTAGCTATATCTGCCACATCTGGCCCTGACATGGCTACAAGGACCGTCCATGGCGAGGGATGCTGCTCGATGATTTCGGCCGAGGTCTCACTCGAGTTTATTGTGTACGGGGCTCGTATTTCTCGTTCGCTCGAATGGATCGAAGGAAAACGTTCCCCCCCGCGCAGGTCGGAGTTATGAATGGCAACCGGATGTGATTTGACCTTCAACTCCTCACAAAAGTTGACCCGCCAGATTCAGAGTCTATTTCTGCCCTCGCATCTCCTAAACAGGCTACATTGTATGCGCGCTATATTCTCTAAAGGTCTCTGATTCTCTGGATCAACTTCTGTGACATGCTTGCCTATGTGCGTCATATGCTCGTCAACTATGTCTACCAGGACATGGACTCGCTGCCATCGCATGAATTCATCCAGTTGTTGACTTCGGAACATCTCGAGACATTCCATGCTGCATTCTCATCCTTGCGAGGATCCTTGGAGGACATTGAGGAATTCGACGAACGGTCCTTTCACCACGATGCATACAGGAGTCGGACATGTAACCTTTCAGACAAGCCATCAACTGCCGAATCTCGAGTGTCCGAGACGGTCCTTCCAGGTCATGTCGATGAGCGACGCATCATTTTAGAGCAAACGTTACCATCCACAATACAAGAGACGCCGAAAGCACCGAGACCCACGGAGAGACCCTCGCGACAGGCCGATCTCGTTGATCCTTGCGACAGTCCCACTCGATCAGATGAGGGCTATGGCAGCTTCTGCGGAGAATCGTATACAGACAAGGAGCTCGAGCAAGATTCCGAAGAGACGAGGGACGAAATCGCGGCGTTGGGAATCATAGACGAATGTGATGAGGTCCCAGATTATGGAGTTGCTCTGGAACCAGCCTTTTTTACCTCTCTCTCCCCTCTCAATTCACAGGAGACGACGCGCAGGGTGTCTGGCACATCGAACAAGTCTGGTGACCGATCGCCCGCCGTATCGCCCACGAAGGCAAGGTTGGCGGAACTCTCCGGACGCACACCAAAGCCTCGAGCGAGGGCCGTCTCAAAATCCGGTGTCAGCGAGAATGCGCGAAATTTGATGACCATGGGATATACCTTGGCATTGCTCGGTGAAAAGTTTGAAAAGGCTCGAAGTATCGAGGGCTCAGTCAAGTCTGTGATACTGAAGGCTGGGCAAGCGATCGAGAAGAGTCAGGCTGGTTCGGTACATGGAAAGAGTAGGTACGGAGGCAGCAGATATGCAGGCAGTCGCTACGGTGGTAGCAAATTTGGTGGAAGCAAGCGGTCTGTCGCCAGGAGCGTCGTCTTGGAAGAGACCCTACCCAGTTGGGGATTCTGAGGGGGGAATATGGCACAGAGACTGTAACTTACTCACGATCGCTCGGCATGTCAAGTGTCATCAGATGGCAATCAAGGCAACACTGCATTTCTGTTTATCGCATTTTCCGACGGGGCGTTTACAAATTTTATTCTTTTCGTTTAGCCTGTGTATATCAATTAGAGGGACAATTTGTCATTTTTCATCCATCTCGATCGTGAGGGAAACCATTTCGAGATGAAAGTGTGGGTGAGAAGAAGACGAGTGGGCAGAGATTCGGGGGACGGGCGCAGAAGAAGACGCGTTGCCGCCGCAGCCCAGAAATGACCACTTCTTGAACTCCTCACCAGACGAAAACTCCAGTTTCGGGCGAATCGAGTGACTTTCGGCGACGTAAGCTCATCTTACCACCACTACCATAGACACTCTTTAATCATCTCATACTAGCTTCACCACCTACTTTGCAATCAATTCCATCTAATCTCCCCTCCCGGACACCTACTCTTCAAAAGGACCCAAAGGAGATGAATTCCCCTCAGGGCAAGGCTGCTTTCAAGCAGTTCCAGAATGCCATGTCCAGAGTCCAGACTGCTGGAGGTGGAGCAGGAGGCGCTTCTCCCAAGGGTGCCTTTGCAGGTCTCTCTGGTCTCTTGCTTCTCGGAGGTGGTGCTCTCGTCATCAACAGTGAGTTTTTCCTTCTTGTTCCCAATGTGCCGATCGGGCTCCAGGCGCAAAAAGATATCTGAGCTGACGGTGGAAAAACAGATGCGATTTTCAATGTGGATGGAGGTCACAGGGCAATCAAGTATACCCGAACAGGTGGAGTCAAGAGCGATATATTCAACGAGGGGACACATTTCCTGATCCCCTGGTTCGAGACTGCCATTGATTACGATGTCAGGGCAAAACCGAGAAATGTTGCCTCGTTGACGGGCACAAAGGGTATGTTTCAGAGGAATCTTCTACATTCATGGAGGCTAATCATGATTTTCAATAGACTTGCAAATGGTGAACATAACATGCAGAGTCTTGTCGAGACCGAATGTCGCTGAACTGCCGACCATCTATCGAACCCTGGGTGAAGATTACGACGAGAGAATCTTGCCCTCGATCGTGAATGAGGTCCTCAAGGCTGTCGTGGCTCAGTTCAACGCTTCCCAATTGATCACCCAGAGAGAAAAGGTGGCGAGGCTCGTACGGGAAAATTTGGCTCGGCGGGCTGCAAGATTCAACATCTTGCTCGACGATGTCTCCCTGACCCATGTCCAGTTTAGTCCCGAGTTCACGGCGGCGGTCGAGAGCAAACAAGTAGCACAGCAGGAAGCTCAACGGGCAGCCTTCATTGTCGATCGAGCGAGGCAGGAGAAACAGGGAAAGATTGTGACTGCTCAGGGAGAGGCGAGAAGTGCTGAACTCATTGGTGACGCATTGAAGAATAAACCGCAGTATGTTGAGTTGAAGAAACTCGAGGTGGCTAGAGAGATCGCTCACCTCATGGCGTCCGGTACAAACAAGATTCTCCTCGATTCCGATACGCTCCTCCTCAACGTCAACAGCCAGGAAAACTTTGACGCAAGAAACAAGACGAAAAGCAAGTTCCTCGGGTGATGACATTTGTCGTGGTGACTTAAAATCATATTATAACATTCCCATTTCTTTCATCGGAACGCAATCTTTCTCGTTACCAGACTACTTTTCAAGCAGTAGCAGCCCCGTCTCCCACATCCTGTCCAGCCATGTCCTGCATTTCTATTGCGTCTCCAATCCATTATGACCCGGAAGCTTGTTGAACGACGACGCCATTGTTGAAAGTTCACTGCTCGGTGGTTGTCTGTGCCAAGAGACGGGCAAGCACGAGTGGTTTTGTCAGGTGGAGCCGAGATATGATTCAAATTTTGGCATCTCATAAAAGAGATTTTACTGGCGACTCTTCTTGTTGTAAGTAGGTGTGAAGACGACTCCCTAACGATGCCTGAGATTAAAGCGTGTCTCTTCGACATGGGTAAGCACTTATGAAAGCATTTGAGTGATGGATGATGGCTGATATCATACTCAGATGGACTTTTGATTGATAGTGAAAGAATCTACACGGAAACCACGGAACTCTTACTCGAAGCACATGGAAAACCACCGCATTTCCCAATGTCTGTCAAGTCCCGCATGATGGGCAGACCGGGACCTGAGGCTGCTTCAATCTTCATCGAATGGAGTGGTCTGGAGATGACTGTGGAGGAGTATGCTCAAGAGCAGCGTGACCTACAGCTGTCGAGATTTCCGCATGTCAGGCCGATGAAGGGTGCTGCGCAAGTTCTCGAGAGGTTGCGAGAGATCGGTCTGCCAGTCGCTCTTGCGACATCTTCTACGACGAGTAATTATGCACTAAAGTCTAGCAGACTGAAGGACTTCTTCTCTGTCTTTGGCGATCAGATCATTTGCGGAGATGATCCGCGGGTCGTTGGTCGAGGGAAGCCAGCGCCAGATATCTTCTTACATGCTCTGGCTCAGTTGAATGAACGGCAGGTCAGAGATGGAAAGGCACTCATTCGGCCAGAGGAGTGTCTCGTTCTCGAAGATGGCATCCCGGGAGTGACGGCGGGCCTGAGTGCTGGCATGAATGTCTTGTGGGTTCCCGATCCGGAGATCTTGGCACTCTATGATGACAAAGCAGTGCAGGATATCTTGGGAACCAGAGGAGTCATGGTCAAGTCTCTCGAGGAATTTCCATGGTCATTTTATGGCCTTGAGTCTTAGTGCTCTGCACTCCTTGAACATCTATATGCTCGAAATCCTAGAGCACTTTGCCAAGAGTCAATCACATGGTCATTGATCGGAGTGCAGGATCAATTGCACATGCTGCACTGATCAAATGATTGTTATTATGTCATACTCTGAAATGATCAAGTTGTCAAGTCTCCTCTTGCATAGCCTTGATGCTCTTCTCAACGTTTCTTGATACAACTTTTACGAATGGCAAGACTGCCTGTGCTAATCTCAAAACTCTCGGACAATGAGCAGGAGGTGCATTCAGCTTCCTAGGGAATTTTTAGTATCATGCTAATGGACTTGTCTTGTCAAGAAGGACTCGAAGTCAGAACTGAGCTGGACGCTCTCTTGGAGGAAGCTCTACGTGATGATGCTTATCTCTATCTGAGTGAGCTGCTGGACAATGTCGAACAATGCTCACATCTTCCTCCCTCTGGGAGTATGGACAACACATGTGAGGAAGGTGAAAATCAGCGAGGCTACCGGTATGCAGTGGTTGAACAATTCAAACCCATTACTCTACACTGGATGACGAGTGAAGGACAGAGTCAGAGGATTGAGAGCCATGTTCAAGCGGTCCTCAATCCGCAATGCATAGATGCAGGAAGTTCCCGTCAGTCAGTGCTCGTGTCGCGACCTACCAGGGACAGATCACATGGAGGAGATCAACGGTGCAAGGAGACCTCGGATGCTATCTTGAAGACTGACAATAACTCTCGCAACAGTCTGACATCAGGCTCTACAAGAGACGAGCACGCCAAGCAGGAGAGTGGGTCTATACAACTACCGGTTGCGAAGGAGAGTGACAAAGAATACGAAGATTTTTTGACTTCGAGTGTACTACATGATCTAATCCACGACTGTTGTGCACCCGAGCGATTTATGACTGAGTTGGTGTTACGAATCATCGTTCCAGAGACAGATGATTTCCTGGAGCTGTTGGAAATAACTCGTGCTCAACCAGCAGGAGACAGTTGGTTAGCACAAGAGAAGCAGATACCAACTCTGAGCCAACTGTCTACCAGTGCTAAAGAACAATCGACGAAGCCAAGAACATCATCATTGCTAAGGCCGTATCTGACACACTTGAAGGAGTCCTTGGTCGAGCGGCAAAAACGGGCATGCTATACTCCTCTTCTTGTGCAAGAGTCAGGCCATGAACTCTTTTCATCTTGGCAATCATCTCAATTGACTAAATTTCCTCAAACACCAGATGTCCTTTGTGAGTCTGGCTCAGAAATGACTCAGAACACAGGATGTCAATCTCCTGATAATGAATTCGAGACAATTGACGAATTCAGAACATCCATTAATGATCCACTGGTAAATTTGTCTCAAGCACATGTGGAGTGCCAAGAGGGAGATGTGCCTGTTGAAATCGAACACATTAATAACAAGATTGATCAGGAGCGACGTACGAGATCCACTAAGTCGACACTCAAGCTACGAAGTCCATATAAGGTACCGACCATATCTCCCAGAGTCGATAAGCAAGAACATATATCGTTCCCTACTTGTCAAGATGTGAGCGACAAAGGTTTGGTCCCTGATGCGCTACAGAACTGCAAGCAGTCTTCACTCAGGCGACCGTTCCGCAAACACGTTTTACGTCCAAGAGTGTTGGAGATGTCGTGTGAGCTTCCTGAGTGCCATATCGACCAGACTCAGACTTCTTTGACTCAACAAGACAAGGAACGGCGAGAGAATCGAGGTCGGCCTCGTGTACGTCAGCCATTCAAGAGGTTGACTGTCAAGAAGCGTGACAGAAGCCCAGAACCAGGCAGGATTCGTGCTACTTTCGATCATGTTATAGTCATGCCTGAATCTATCAGTTCTAGTGAACTCCCCGACAGTAAGCGGCCATGTCTCATATCAGACGGAGAAACTACAGGAACTGCGCTGATGTGCGACCTGACGTCAATGAACGCTGTGCAGCAGGATCACAGTTCAGGCTCTCCAGCTCTTCAAAGCATAAAACATCCAACAATTAGCGCGTTGGCTGATTCATCTCGAGATCAAATGCTCATGGCCTCGGAAGACTCTGCATGCTGGAAAGCTAAACAGAAAGATCCGAGTAATGTACTGGATCACTCAGACAATGAGGTTAGACTCCGGAGCAATCGCGGCTGGGCTACTGCTGGAGGTATCGAGCTAAGGGTTGATCGAGACGCTGCTCTAGCAGCAGAATGGAATCTTGAGCCACTAGAAGTACCTTCGAAGCACTCCTCAACTGTGAATCGATCGAGCTTACATAATTCGGCAAGTAAGGACGAGGACCGGTGTGACAGTCGTCTCCGTCTCACGCTCCTTGCTCAACAATCTGAAATGCAAGGACAAATACGTACCTTAACGGAGGACTTGGAAGCCGCTCAATTTGCATTGAGTATCGAGTCAAAGCATCTGGACATTCTGCCCAATTTGATTGTCAAATGGAGATGTGCTGCTCAGAGGGCTTGCACAGATGTCTACAGGTTTCTCGACAGACGCATAGAAGAATCGGGCGGACTACATTCGCTAGATCACTCCATTAGGGCATGTCTGAGTGAAGCTGCGATGGGCGATGAGTCATCGAGAAACATGTATCAATCAACGTCAGAGCAGGGGATAGAACATGCACACCCGGAGAGGTTCACGATCAAGATGATGCTAGAACTGTTTAGCATACCATCAGATTTGATTGGATGGGATAGTGATGCCGAGTCTTGGACATAGTTGAAAAATCAGATTTTACCGCAGTTGACCTCTCTGTCCTTCATACACGTGTACATCAGGAGGAGAGATCAAAAGTTTTTCTGATTGGTTCCGACAATACACGTGAGACTGAGATGTTGCCGAGTCCGATATCGGAAGCTTGGAAGGACGCTGCAAGAGGTGCACAAGAAGACCTATAGGAGGCAAGTCATCAGGAATTGCTCATTCATATCAAGTCTGTGACAAATATGGCTTTCGCATGGAGAAACGTCTTCTCGTAATCCACCGAAATCAATGTTGGGCTGAATAGTTGACACTGAACAGGTATAACAAATATGCATCGATTTGCGCAACTACGATTCGAAAGTCACTGAAGGAGCAAGCTCGTCTTGTCGCCGAGAAGCGAGGAGAGATGGAGATCAAAGTGGCCAAATGGGACAATGGTATGGCTAATCTGGCCCCTCTGGTGTAAATCGACTGACAAGTTGATTTTAGGCAAGCAAGGTGCTTACACGGATGTCGCCAAGCTTATCGAACAAAAGTAGAAGTACTCGAGAAGACTGAGCCTGCAATAGATATCAAAAATACGCACGAAGCTGTTACTAGGTGCAACTCTCGCCATATACGATACCTCTTTGTGGAAGGGAAAAAGTTGTGTTTTTGCCGTGCATCGAGCCACTCTGTTGTCCCTTTGTTCGACAAAATTTCGAAGAGACTTGCTCTGGGCTCCTGGTCGTCACCCAACAGTGATGGGTGACGGGAGAACCAGGAATGAGAAACGACACGAGATACGTGAGGTGCTTGTCCACATCCTCCTTCATTTTTGTGATGGACGTAGGCAAATGTAGCACTGTCATCATGAACGTCAAGTCGTAGAGAGATTGCCTGCCCTTTGAAAGCCTTGCATGCTTTCTTCCATGTGTGTATTTTGACAGATACGGGGTGCACAGACAGTTTTTTGGTAGTTGTCAAGAAGTCTCTCGGATTGCAAGCAGTCTCTGAGCCGTCTCGGTCCAGCTTTCTATCGCACGTCATGAATCCCGTGAAGGTGCTTCACTCTGTCGTGTGTCGTGATTTGAATGTACTATTGATAGACATGGTGCCTGTCGCTAATAACAAATGCTTGAAATATCTATGGACTAGTGCTTGCTAAAGACAAGTTTTTCAGTGACTATAGAGGATCGTCATGCGGTGGACAAATACGGTCACTCATACAAAAGCGGCGGCAGGCACTATGGCTGAGTATCAAGCATGACCAACTATCCAACTAGTCCAGCAGCATGAGAAAGCGTACTGAACCAGGAGAAGTGAGAGAGCATCGCAGTGGCCAGAAGGGCTGATCGACTGCTGATCGATCGATCGTTGTGCTACTCCACAATCTCGTCCATTTCGGGACTGGAGAGGCTGTTTACACGCAACTTGACCCAGAGAGACGAATGTCGTAAGCGCCCGCACTTGTATCCAAGCACTTGGCACTCAGATGCTTCTGAATCATCACAACAAGGTTTCCTTGCAACGCCGAGTCGCCCTTCGCTGCTCATCTGGGTGTAACAAGTGCTGCGCTCTTGTGCCCGCGCGCCATGAACTTATGAGTCATGCGTTTCTTCTTTGGCACGGAGTTCATCAGTAACATTGCGCAATCGGTGCCCCGGAATCTGCAGAGTCGCCTAGTCAATTATGCTCTCAAAAGGACACTAGGCCCGCTCATTCGAAGTCATCTGTCCAACGAGGAACTAGATCTTCAGATAAGTAATGGACTCTTGTCGCTAAATAACATTGAACTTCGTCAAGATGTGAGTCGTGTGATTCACTTACCAAACTCTCTAACATGAGAAGGTTGTCAATGAGCTCATCCAGAGCACAGGTCTCGAACTTACGAAGGGAACTATAGAGACACTCGAAATTGCGGTCCCGCTGTATAATATACTTACTGGGAAGATATCAGTCTCGATTAGAGGTGTCAGTATCAATGTGCGTCTTATCGAGCCAGAACTCAACGAGTCCTTCTCCGAGCACGAACATAGTCTCCCGGACGATACAGGCGAGATTGCAGAGTCCTTTCTGCAGGACTATTCTGATACCGAGCTTGGAGTTGGCACCCATGATGCGCCCGAGTCCGCCATGCTGCAACATGCGTTGGAAACCATACTTGACAACCTGAAGGTGGATCTGAGTCGCTTGACGATCAACTTGGAGAATCCATTCTCAGACTGTGATATTCGAGCGAGTCTTCAGTCCTTCACGTACGGCCCACGAGAACTACACAAGACAAAAGAGATACAGGCAACGGGGCTGCAGGTGGAATTCTTCAGGTCCGATAGAGCTCAACGCCGCAATTTGGGAGTCAGCAAGAATTCAGTATCATCAAGGTCGACGAGCTCTTCCTCCTTTGAGGATGCCGAGTTGATGCAGTCCACCATCTTTGGTCGAAGCGAAGCTCGCTCAATCTACATGAGCGCCATGACTGGCACTTCCATCTACCACTCTGCAATACAAGAAGAGATTGACGAGATGGAGGATTTGACCGGCAAAGATCGAATCATAGCTCGGAAGCATGAGGAGAGTCATTCTTGTCAGCCAGGCGTAATCTTGTCCGTGGAGGAAGGATTTAATGCCCTGATGGGCATTGATGAGCAGCTGACTACACTTGATGTCAGCTGCCAAACTATTGGCATTACTCTTCAAGAGAATCAAGTCCTTTCCATTCTCACGCTTGCATCACATATTGCAGCCAACCAAGCTAGGCAGTCTCGAGACTCTGTGACCCAGGAGTCCACCAGCTCTCGATCAGCTCTCAAATTGCAGCTTCGTGTTGCATCAGTACAAAGCAGTTTTGTCTTTGATGAGTCACCGGGCACAGAGGCGGTGAAGTCCGGCAGTGAATCGTTACCCATCAAATTCATTCTAGAGCGAACTTCCTTGCTCACGAAAGGTGTAGGGTATTCCTTGAACACTGAAATAGTGAAGTTTATGGTTGGTAAAGAAGAGGTTTTCTGCGGGAAGCATATATCCGAGCCCTTTCTAGACATCCTGTGGGACGGGCACCAAAGCGTCAAAGCTGCGGCTCAGCAGTTCAATGTATCAGCATCGCTTCCGAGCTTGTTAACATATGTCGGCCGGTTCTCCAAAATGTATAATACCATCGAGACGTGCTTACCACAGACCAGGACAGGTGCACCAAACCGTGTGACGCAGAAGAGACATATCGAACTATCTTGCCCGGAGATTACTGTCGTCCTGGAATCGAATCAAGTGCCTCTAAAGTTGGTGCTCCGTTCGAATATTGTGCTAGTTGAAAACGATGATGCCAAATCACGTCTGACTTTGCAGTTCAAGGATTCTCAAGTTCAATTGGCGGAAGAGATTCTTTTAAGCATTCAGCATGATACTGCCAATGCCATAGACATAACCTGGCTGAAATCGAAGCCACCACAAAGAGCCCTAGAATTCGTCAATTACGAGGAATTGTTTGCCATTCCAGATAGAACTTATAAGGACGGGCAGCGTGAACTTCAACTTATAAAGCAGAAAAGCAAGGAGACTGGTGATCGAATCGTCCGGACATCTCTTGGAAGTGTCAAAGCGTATTTATCTGACAGTAGAATCGACTTCTACAGTAGATTCATCAAGGACTTGTTTCTCGGTATTCAATCTACTATGCTACCCGCGCCTCTTACGGCTGACCATATCACTACTCCTCCGTTCACATCCACTGTGCTTTCTGAGCTTGATCAGCTGCAAGTCAGTATGCAAACGGCAACTCACCATATGGATGCAACTCTAGGGCGCATCTCAATTATGCTCACACACAACATGAAGAATGTCGATATCTTTACAATCGACATACTGCGTATCAATGTCATGGCAAGAGACTTGTTAGAGGCCAAGTTCACCGTTCTCTCGGAAGCGCTACACTTACACGCCGCAAAGACCCCAAGAGCTTCACCCATGTTCAGCGTGAGGGCTCGGCGAAATCTGAAAGGAATTGAGAAGGGAAATTGGCACATTCGTTTACTGCTCACTGATACACAATGGGAGTACTTTGCGGATATGCCTTGGCTCACTTCCATGTCGTCGATCATTGAGCGATCTCTCCAAAAGGTTAACTCGCTTGGCTCGACCACTTCGCCGGCAGCGCATGATTTTATGCAAGTCAGATTACTGCTGGATGTATCAAATTCAAGTATCGCCTTGAACCCTTATACTTCCACAGCAAAAGGCTTGCTCTATTTCAGGCAGTCCAATTTCTCAGGACTATACAAGTCTAGGGGAACTCGTGAGCCAATCTCCATACATCTCGGAGTTGTGGATCTGTTCCTGATTGATGACATCGGTGGTAAGCAGAACGATCCAGGCGAGAGTAAGCGTATTCGACGTGATCCCGTTTCCTCCAGACTCATCGAGCTTGGTTTTGTCCATGTTGCCAGTATCGAGACAATCGAGACAAAGATAAGTCTGTTGACGGACGATTTTACGACGATCTACCAAGCAGACATCTCTGGAGCAATCTTGACCTTGACTACATGTGCAGACTCTACCGCGACATTGGTGGCTTTGGTCAGTATGCTGCGTATTCCTTTGGTGATCAGCGATGATCTCAAATACAATCTCGGAAGCAAACAGGGACAAGGTGCATTGATCGACATTCTTCACGATGTCGAGAGCAATATCCTTGGACAATGCACAAAGCCAGTCGATGGGCATGACCGGAATTCTCGTGTTGATGTCGTGCAATTCCCCAATATCAATCAAGGCGGGGATCAGCTCAAGGACTCGGGCAAGGCACCCTCGCAAGAAGAACTTTGCGAGAATGTCTCTGGCAACCCAATCGGAACGAGTGCCTTGTCAACGCACACTCTTGGGATTACACCGACAGATTCTCGAACTGAGTCACCTAAACTCAAGTCAGGTGAAGGACGCGTCGATAAAAAAGTGAACGTATCTGCCCGCAACTGTTTCGTCGTCTGGAACCTTCACGATGGCTATGATTGGGACAAGACCAGATCACGAATTTCTGAGGCTGTCGATAATGCTGTGGCCAAGGCTCATAAATCCGGACTAAAGAAAAGTGGTGGAGATTTTGACGATATAGACGAAGACGACGACTCAGAGTCTACTGATTCAAATGAAGTTGGGGATTTGCTTTTCAACTCGATCTATATAGCACTTCCGAATGGAGCCACGACAGAGGATGTGACTAGATCGATCAACATTGAGTTATCTCAGGCCAACGCCAGTGATACAGCTAGTCAAAGCACAGCAACAGGACCAAACAGATCATATGCCTCCAGGGCACCGGAGAAAACATTGCAGCTGGGCCGATCGAGGATGCACAAGGTCAGAATAGAAGCTAGTGGAATCGCAGCGTCAGTCGCATTGTTCGATATCGAGGTGGATCAGGTTTCGAATCAAGTTGACTTGGCGATTCAGGATGTTGACATTATTGATAATGTGTCAACCTCGACCTGGCGAAAATTCTTGACGTATCATCGCGGACTTGGCTCACGGGAGAAGCTGTCCAATATGGCCAGGATTCTCTTGACTACAGTCAGACCGATAACGGCCCTCGCCGCTGCTGAGCTCATCATTCATGCTGAGTTATCACCTTTGCGACTACATGTTGATCAAGACACTTTGGAATTTCTGACTCGTTTCTTCGAATTCAAAACTGGGGAAATCTTGCCTGCTGTCATTCCAACCGAGGAGATTTTCATTCAAAAATTTGAGATAGAGGCAATACCAATACAAATCGACTACAAGCCCAAGCGAGTCGATTTCAAGAGCTTGCGAAGCGGTCGCACGACGGAATTCAAAAACTTCTTCATATTGGAAGACAGCAACATGATCTTGAAGCATGTCATTCTCTATGGTGTTTGTGGATTTCCCAGAGTTTTTCAGTCTCTCAATGACATTTGGCTAGCTAACATCAAGTCAACGCAATTGGGCAGTGTGCTGGCGGGGGTCTCACCATTGCGTTCGATGGTAAGCTTTGGAGGTGGTCTGCGAGATCTAGTGATGCTTCCTGTTGCCGAATATAAGAGAGATGGCACTGTCGTACCTGGGATCAGGAAGGGTCTGACAGCATTTGCGAAGAATACTGGGGCAGAAGCTATCAGATTGGGTGCCAAACTAGCAGTCGGAACACAAGGCATACTCGAATCTGCAGAGACAATGTTGAATCCTGCGGAAGCAGGTGCAGACAAGTCATCACCGCATGCGGTGAGCATGTACGCAAATCAACCTCGAGATTTGCGGCAGGGTGTTTCCCAAGCCATGAGTGGCATGGCTCGTAATGTCATGACTGCTCGTGATGCCATCACCTCATTGCCTCGCGATCTCGAGGGTGAAGACGATTCACGAGGCATCGTGCGAGTCGCGGCAAAGTCAGTCCCGGTCGCCGTGATACGTCCGTTGATTGGAACTACCGAAATGATCTCCAAGACTCTTCTCGGCTTGAGAAATACTATCAATCCAGATCAGAGGAAATTGAATGAAGATAAATATAAATGAGGGAGGAGCACGGGACGTGTTCGCAGGATGAGGTTTCACTATTCATTTTTGTAGGGAGTACGGGAGTACAGCACTATTCATAGCGACGGCAGATTAATTCTTCAAAGCATACTACATCGTACCTGCATCTCATCATCAGAATAACGTCTCTTTGGCTGGATTTGAGAACTTTCCAGATCCGAGGCATACGACAGTTCCGTGCATCATAGTGACGTAACGATAGCCTGTATTCTGCAAGCTGGACGACTGTTGCCCTCCTAAACTTTCCCATAAAGCTAGGTCAGAATATTCTGTAGAGTCTTCAGAATCAAATAGACAATCAGATATCATGGCATCCAACGTAGAGGGAAAAGACCAATTGGCAAATGACAGTACGTAAAGATGCAGTCAATGTCGTGTAATTGGAAGAAGCTGACATTGTTGTAGCATATGTCCAAAACTCGACCAAACCACAGAGCACCAAGTCAGCCACCGGCCATGTCGCCAGTGACAACGACGTGAGCTCGGAGGACCCAGCGATCGGCGACTCGTCGAATTCGGTGGTGGATTCGCTCGTTGCGTCAGTGGAGGGAGACGAGTTGCACAACATGTCTGCGCAACAAGCACCACAGAAGAGTGATGTGACGTCGGCCAAGGTCACGGATGCCGGTAATCCCTCGGGCAACAACGATGTCGGAAATGTTCGCGGCGCAGGTGAAGCGGCTACCAAGTTGACGAACCAGGGTGACAATATCAATCCTGATCTGAACCACGGAACGACCAAGACTGGTCGAGTGTAAGATACTATGGTAGTGAAGGGGGGATGGCATTAATGAATATCACGATGAGAAAAATAATGCATGGAAGGAAGAAATACTAGGCTAGCATTCAATTACTCTTGGGTCACTCATTTAGTGTATCACTGCTAGAGACCTCAAAACTTGTGAGATTGTTCGCTCCGAATTGGACTTTTTCCCGTGTGTTGCTGCCAAAAGGGTTTCCCCACACCAGAAAATGGTGTGGTGCCATTTTTTGTGTTGAGGACTCATTTTCAAGAGTCGGGGACCATGGTCATTCAATAGTTGCGCATTGGTAGACGTGTAGCGGATGCCGTTGATCGCAGTGACTGGTCCTGTCTGTGCGGGAAAGCATACGACTGTCTGTGCCACTACTCATTCCTCTCGTTGCTGAAAGGGGGGAAAAGGCGACTGCTTCTTCTACCTGGACTGACTCTGGATTTAGGCGGATTGGTTGGTCTCAACGGGAGGATTCCACCGGGTAATCTTGCAGAGAGCTGGAAAAAGGGATGCCTCGAGTAGTCCGACGAAGAGGAGTAATTCGATTTCTGGCTTGTCGCGACACTTTGGCACGATTGAGCAGCTTGTCGATTATGCCACGAGGAACTGGCGCGAGAATCTCGTGACGACGGATATCGTGAGGGAGGATGAATTGGAAGTCTTGACGAAGCGGCCATTCTTTCTTCTCGTCAGTATCGATGCCCCCATGATGACACGGTGGGCCAGATATAGAGAACGATGCAAGGTCTTGGATGAGGTCATACCTGATCTCGAAAGCTTCATACACGCGACAGATCTCGATTTTTATGGTTCACATCTGGGTCACAAGGATCTGACAAGCGGCGAGACGGATCAGGAGACGACTGGGAATGCGGTCGTCTTTCACAAGGCATCTCTGCGGATAGTGAATACCTATAGGACTCTCAAGGACCTCTATCGTCATCTCGAGGAGCTCGACATGACGAATCCAGATCGCATAAGACCATCCTGGGACGCTTATTTCATGCGTTTAGCCTCACTTGCCTCCCTGAGGAGTAATTGCATGAAGCGTCGCGTAGGCTGTGTCCTCGTGCGAAACAATCGCGTCATCTCTACGGGTTACAATGGGACACCTCGAGGCATCACAAACTGCAACGAAGGTGGCTGTGGACGATGTAATTCTGCTCAAGCGGGCGGCGTGGGTCTCGGGACGTGTCTGTGTCTGCATGCAGAGGAAAATGCGCTCCTGGAAAGCGGCAGGGAGCGTGTCGGGGATGCCGCAACACTCTACTGCAACACATGTCCCTGCCTGACCTGCTCAGTCAAGATTGCCCAGGTAGGTGTCAAGGAAGTCATCTACAATCAGGCGTATAGCATGGATGAAAAGAGTGCAGAGATCTTGAGAGAGGCCGGAGTCCTTCTACGGCAATTCTCGCCTCCCTATGAAGGATGACCTCCAAGGAGGAGACAAGGCAAGGCACATCTCCCTATTCCCCAACATCAACTAAAGCAAGATCGTAGGCTCAGCCAGCAAGACTTGTGCTGATCACTAGTAGAGTAGATTTGATCACTAAAAAAGTAATTCTGATCAGCACAAGCAATTGACATGTGAACTTTCTGTGGCTGAGATCTGCTTCAGTCTGACGTACTCTTGCTCGCCCCTTACCACCCTTCTGGTCTTGAATGCTGAAGTGAGTAGCGATGATCCAGCGTTGTTGAGACATGGTAGAAAAGACTCAAACAAGGAAGACTGCGCTGGTAGTCGGCTGTGGTGTAGGCGGCGTAGCTGTGGCAGCTCGACTTGCGCATGCCGGTTTTGATGTCACGGTGGTAGAGAAGAACTCCTTTTCCGGTGGTCGGTGTTCCCTCATCTACGATGAAAAGGATCCTGAATACCGATTCGATCGTGGTCCGTCGTTCTATTTGATGCCAAAAACCTTTGAGGAGACTTTTGAGGACTTGGGGGAGAATGTGCATGACTGGATCGAGCTGAAGAAGTGTCCACGGAATTACAAGGTGCATTTTCACGATGGACAGATTGTCGAATTGAGTTCAGACATGGTCAAGATGAAGGCGGAGGTCGAGAAGTGGGAGGGACCGGAAGGATTCGAAAACTTTTTGGCGTTCATGAAAGAAGCACATTATCATTACGAAGCATCCGTAAACATGGTTCTGAAGCAGAACTTTGAGTCAATTTGGCAATTACTGACCCTCCACAACCTCAGGGAAGCCTTTAACTTGCACGTCCTCAACAAGATTTACTCGAGAGCCAGCAAATATTTCAAGACTGACAGACTACGACGTGCTTTCACGTTCCAGACTATGTACATGGGCATGAGCCCGTTCGATGCACCGGCCACTTATAATCTTCTACAATATACCGAGTTGGCAGAAGGTATCTGGTACCCTGTCGGTGGATTCAACAAGGTCGTTCAGTCACTAGAGAAGATCGCAGAAAAACACGGTGCTAAATTTAGATATTCTGCCCCGGTCCAGCGTATAGAGATCGATATGAAGACAAAAGAAGCCAAGGGAGTGATCCTAGAGACTGGTGAGCGTCTCAGTGCTGATGTGGTCATCTGCAATGCAGATCTGATTTATGCATATGGCAATCTATTGCCAGAATCACCGTACAGCTTGAAATTGGCGGAAAAGAATTTGACCAGTTCCTCAATCAGCTTGTATTGGAGTATGAAGGAGATCATTCCAGCCTTGGATACGCATAACATCTTCCTCGCCGAGCACTACAAGGAGTCGTTTGATGACATTTTTAAGAAATTGTCCTTGCCAAAAGAACCTTCATTCTATGTCAATGTTCCATCACGTATCGATCCGAGTGCTGCTCCCAAAGGCAAGGACTCCATCGTTATTCTGATACCAGTCGGGTACATCTCCGACAAAGAGGGACCGCAAGATTGGCCAGCTTTGCAGCGCAGGGCTCGAGAATTCGTCCTAGAGACGCTCGAGAGTCGCTTGGGATACAAGGACTTTGGCTCCCTGATAGCCAATGAACGAATCTCGATGCCACAAGACTGGGAATCTGACTTCAATTTGCATAAGGGTAGTATCCTGGGACTTTCGCATGACATTCTGCAAGTCCTATGGTTCAGACCAGGCACGAAACATGCAAGCTACAAGAATCTCTACTTTGTGGGCGCATCCACACAACCTGGAACGGGAGTTCCGATCGTCTTGTCAGGTGCAAAATTGACGGCATCGCAAGTGATGCGGGATTACAAAGTCAAGTCACCCATCACACAGAGGATTCCTGCAAAGAAGAGTGGTCTGGATCTAGTGCAAGAGAATGAACCGTTCCTTCGAAATCTTCTATTTCTTGTCTTGATTCTGGCAAGTTTATTCATCATTGCGAATATTCCTCGATTTATCCATGTGCCTGCGCTGTTTTAGACGCTGCTGAGACAACTACGAGGATTAAATCTTCCATATGTATAAATATAGTGTCATGTAAATTAGGTTTAGAAGAGGTTGTGCATATATCCACCAGCGGAATTTATCATTGTCGTGAAACATTCTCGAGAAACCCATTCAGTCCTTCCCCCGGCAATGTGAAAAGTGAGAGCATCTATGACTCTAGGCATGGCCATAATCGTGTTGGGGAAGCAATGAATCGTGTGGCTCAGAATGAGTCTTCTTCGAGATCTGCAGTTGCAGCCCAGGCCATTTTTCCCTTTCCTCTGTCTCTTGTCCTGCCCAGACTGCCGTCGTTTCGGCTGCCGGTGTTGGTGCCACTACTATGGTTGACTTGCTTGGCGACGTAGTCAGGGTCGAGTTCGAGAGACGTCTGTAGGGCTGTGATGCGGGCATTGATGTCGCTGATGGACTTGTAGGAGGCCCGGATCTGGGCGAATTGCTCATCCGTGGTGTCGTTGTCGATGGGAAAGGTGACGAATCGGTCAGAGTCGAGGGTTGCCACGACCCGGCCTTCGTCCACCATTGTCTGTAGAATCTGCTTGACCTGGGACTCTGTCAGGTTGAGTTTCCCGCTGAGATCTTCGAGGCTGATGGTCATGTAAATCTCCCTCAGCTGCAAGATTTTGTGAACGGGGCGATTGGCCATGACTGTGTTGAGCAAGGCAGTATTGCCATCTGTCGCAAATTCTTCCGATTTGGTCTCGAGAATCGACCCCAATTTTTGGTCGTCGGCAGAGTAGGCTTCTGCCAATTCGATATAGGTACTGGCCAGGGTCTCAAGTGTCCTGCTTGTGCCCTGTGGCGTCATCTTTGGCAAAGGGAGCAGGTTGCCGTGGTGGATGAGCCCGAGGAGGATGTATTTCTTGTATGCTTCGACTTGAATGAGACTTGTCTGGGCGCCAGTGACGACCAAGGTGAGGGATAGAAACATGAGGGCTGATTCGTAATTCTTGAGCACGACGTGACAGAGTGCACCATAAAAGTGGTAGAGCAGATGATCCTGATAGATGAGATTGTGCCTCTTGTCGATCTGCTCTATCGTCCGTGACACGAGTGGTCGAGCGGACTCATAGCTTCTTGACTGGCAGCATTGTCGGACGAGAAACGAATGGATCGGGGTCAAGTGATTCTTCGGATACCGGTCGATTGCCATATACAGGATGTCTATGACATTTTCTGCTTGAGCAGATGATGAGACGACATCCAGGAGTTCCCTCAAATCAGCTGTACCTTCTTCGCCGAGTTGCTCTGGCTCAAAGTTGCCCAGAAAGTCCACTATCGAGGCAAAGAAGCCCTCGCTCATGCCATTCCTCCCTGCATCCAGTAGCAGCGACACCTGTTTGGCCCATGCTGACATGACAAAATTATCAGAGAAGCCTCCTCGACAGCAATCTGACCTGCAATAGCCTCGATACGCACTTGTGACACGATGATGCCACCAACTCTCCAGGGAAAGCGTCTCCCAAAAGCGAATCTCGTTTGCTTTCGCCTGTGAAATTTGTGGAGACAGAGTAAGCAAAGGGAGCTCCGTCGTTCGCAAAACTTTCTCAAACTTTAAATCTCAAAATATATAAAATCCTTCCATTGGTCACAAGAAAGAGACAAGCAGCCTCGCCTGAGAGAAGACAGCATGGGCAAACGCAAGCACGACGAGACAGAGGAAGAGAGACGGATACGGAAAGAGCAAAAGAAACTTGCAAAGAATTCTCAGACTGATGCAGCCGAAGACGACGGCGCCGGCATCGATGAGAAAGCAGCCAAAGCGGCGCAAAAGGCAGCTAAGAAAGCACAGAAGCTAGCGAGTGCACAGACTCCTGGTAGCAACGGAAATGGCACAGCGACTTCTGGTGAAAGCAAAGCACTGAGTCCGGAAGAGGTGAAAGCGTTTTTGAAAAAGCATACGATAGAGGTCACGGTGCCAGATCAGAAGAATATCGATCCAATCACATCCTTTTCGGCACTGAACGTTCATGCAGACATCAAAGCCGAGCTATCCAAATTCAAGGAGCCTTCCCCAATTCAAGCAGCCTCGTGGCCATATCTACTTGCGGGCAAGGATGTGGTCGGTATAGCTGAGACTGGCTCGGGAAAGACCTTTGCCTTCGGTGTGCCCGCCATGCAGTACATTTTGAGCCTACCGAAAAGGACTGGGATCCATGTTCTCGTCGTTGCCCCGACGAGGGAATTGGCGATACAGACATCCGACAACTTGAACATCCTGGGCAAAGCCAGCAAGCTAAAGTCCGTCTGCATCTATGGCGGCGTGTCAAAAGATGCACAGAGAAACGAACTGAAACGAGCTAATATCGTCGTTGGTACTCCAGGACGAATCAATGACATGCTCGATGATGGCTCCCTCGACTTCAGCCAGGTTGGATACCTCGTACTGGACGAGGCCGATAGGATGCTGGACAAAGGCTTCGAAGAGGACATCAAGAAGATCATCAAAGCTACACCCGATCCCAAACAAGGTGCCAACAGACAGACTCTCATGTTCTCCGCTACCTGGCCAGAGATCGTGCGGAAGCTCGCTTCGACATTCATGTCATCGCCCGTCAAGGTCACAATTGGCTCGCTCGAGTTATCGGCAAATGTCCGGGTGACACAAAAGGTCGAGGTCTTGCAGGAGCAGCGTGACAAAGAGTACCGATTACAGCAAATCATCAAGCAATACCAGAGCGGAAAGAACAAGAACGACAGAATATTGATCTTTGCATTGTACAAGAAGGAAGCTGCAAGGGTGGAAAGTACTCTGAAGTACAAAGGCCACAATGTGGCCGCCATTCACGGAGACATGAGTCAAGTGCAACGGGAACATGCATTGAATCAATTCAAATCTGGCGAATGCCCACTTCTTGTGGCCACCGATGTTGCAGCTCGTGGTCTTGATATACCAAACGTCACATTGGTCATCAACCTCACCTTTCCCCTCACGATTGAGGATTACGTGCATCGGATCGGTCGAACTGGTCGTGGAGGCCTCTCAGGCGTCGCCATCACCTTCTTCACCAAAGAAGACAAGGCACATTCGGGCACATTGATCAATGTGCTCAAGCAAGCCAAGCAGGAGGTGCCCGAGGAGTTGATGAAGTTTGGAACCACGACAAAGTAAGAATGCTGCGTTTGATCTGTAGTCTGAACAATTTTGCTGACTAGACATAGGCCCAAGCTTGACGTCTATGGACGCCGGATGGATGAGGATAGAGAACCCATGAAGGCAGCGACAAAGATTACCTTTGATTGATCTCCTTGATCGTCGTTTCATCATTCGACTTCAGCACAACCGCACTGTAACAATATAGCATCATGTGAATAGCCTTGGCCTAGACATAGAAGACAGCATCCGGCAATATCAATCTACAACTCGCCGTGCTTGCTCAGTCAGACTAGCTCTCTCCTCATTCTTGTACATTCATAGTTCTTTCTTTTCTGTTATTTTTGGTCAAAAGTTTTGAATCGCCACAAACGGCGGTTCGCACGGATTTCGCGAAATCTCGAATCATTTCCCCATCATGTCATCTATTGCATGTGACGACAAATCTGACATCAAGTATCGTTTGGTAGGGAATTGAAACCGCGTTCAAGAGGTGGGAGGAGAATGCGAGATCTGCCCTTGGAGATATGGGAGACGATATTGGAATATTGCGATCACCAGACGCAGTTTTCCCTACGAACGACGAATCGATCCTGGAAGTATCATGTGGACAGGAGACTCGTGCCTCGTGGCCTGGCGTCGGGCGACTACTCTGTGCCTGATGTCTCGATCCTCTTGTTCAATGGATTTCATCAGTACCGAAATCATCAGAGCTTGCGGTACGCGGGAATTCAGGCGGATGTCTATCACCCCTACAAGGAGACCGTGCAAGATTATGCAATCTTCCAAATCGTCGATCCCTTGCGATACTTCAAGCTCAACAGGATGGAGGATGTCGAGGACCTCTATGTCGTCCGTGGCTGTCGTGTGGGGTCCATGAACGACGACGACGACTGCGAATTGAAGCAAGTCATCGTCATTCGCAAGCGGGAGTTACGGAAGCACGTCCTCATTGCGCCAGATGAACAGGGTCTCCTGATTCCCTTTCGACTCCTCTGGAGGGACGATTGGGAGGTACAGGTGCCAGTCTCCACGGAGCCCTTTGTCGATGGAGTCGCCGTCAGTCTCTATGGCATGGGAATACCCGACCAGACTTGGACCACGACATTTTCCTCAGGTGCAAATCTGCCCTTCTGAGCAAGTTTCTTCATTCCGGGGGACAACTCCCCCTCCATGTATATATCTCTGCATCGACCCGGGGAAACTTGGTCCATCAAAAAGTGTCATGAATCATTGCAAAAGTCGAGCTTATCAGTAGTAAGTAAATGGGTGTTGTGGCGTGGATTGTGTTTTCTTCGGTATGTTTCACGGCTAAGATTTATGACAGTGGTAATGATACACATATGCTCAATCTAGAATTAAAAAATTACTAGCTTATAGTACCATATCACATGTTGGATTTTCAAACAAAACAAAAGTCATCAGTCATCAGTCATCTACATCTTCCAATACCATTTGCACTGTGCTCCCAACGAGAAGGTCAGACTCGTCTACGAATCGTCCTTGACTCGATGAATATTCACTCCCAAACACAAATTGTCTCTCCAGAACAGATATGGCAGCAATTGGACCATCCTTGTCGTCGTTGTCGTCACGAGAGTCCTGAGAGACGTGGTAGCCACTATATGTACCATGACGCCTACAGAATGAGAGCCAGGTCGACCACGTTTCATCCTTCCAGATGAGTTGGGGATTCCCGACCACGATCAAGAGCTCTCTAGCTCTCGTCAGAGCCACATTGATCCTCTTCCTTTCGTGAATCAGGCCGACACCGTTTGCAAGGTCGTTCTTCAGGAAGTTCTCTCGTGTTCGTACAATTGAGATGAGGATGATTCTTGCTTCAGCACCTTGATAGTCTTCTACCGTCCCGACCCCGACCTCACTCAGCCCGCAGGCACGTAAAGCCAGACGGAGGCGAAGGACCTGTTCTCGGAAAGGTGTAAGGACGGCAATCTCTCGAGCTGTGACCACGATATCTCTGCGCGCCACAAGAATCTTGATTTGGGAGACGATCAAGTTGATTTCTGCTCGATTGTACCAGGAAGTGATTGTCTCAATATCTGCCGTGTCTTCTGCTTCACCGTGCCCGATAAAGACGACGGGGACCTTGCTTTGCATCGCTTGAGCTATGGTAGAGACATTCTCAGCACAAGCAATCAGGGATGAATTATAGGAGAGCTGCGATGGAACCATGAGAATAGATCTGTGACTTCGATAATTGCGATACAGATGTGTAAAAGGTGGTTTTGCATATGGAAGTCCTGGGCTGGGATGGATCCGTAGCTGTCTAGGTGATAAAGGGTGCTTGGCATAGCAATCCAGATCAATCAGGCGAGCAAACAAACTAAGGTCGAGTCCTGCTGTTCTGGCATGAGAAGAGACTATCTGCGGTCCGAGTTGCTGATGATCACCAGCAAGCACTATCGATACGCGATTGCTAGGACCAGGGTCCATGATCTGTAGTGCAGCAAGAGACCTGGCCAGTCAGTCATCTATAAGACTCTGTCTGGCTGACTTACTCTGGCTCAGTCGCTTGTCCGGCTTCATCGACAAAGAGATGTGTAAAGTGTGGTAACGGAGTGGAGCTGATTTCGGGATGCAAAGATGCCATGACGTATAGTTCCAGCTGAGCGAGCGAGGCATTGTTACATCTGAGTAGATTCAATTCATTGACCTCGGCAATTGTGCCGACGATTATCTTGTAGCTCATGAGTTTCGGAAATGGAGGCACAGTAAATCGATCGTCCTCAATATGACTGTACGGCAATAACGCCTCGGGTACCTCTTCAAAAGATCTGGAATGACTGTTCAGACGTAACATCAGCTTCGTATCTTTGAGAGCATGGGCAAGGCGAAGAGCTAGCGTATCGGCAGATGTGTTGCTAGGACCTTTTATATGAGTGGATTACATGACTGATGGATGTGACATACCACAAGCAATGATGTGCGCATTTGTTGTGGATTTGAGTATTTGTAAGACAGCCTCAATCACGGTCTTTGTCTTCCCAGTGCCAGGAGGTCCGTGAATCAAGTATGGTAATGTTCCATATTCTTGATCGACTATGTCTTTCAAGATCAGTGAATCGCCAGTTGAAAAATTTCGTCTCTGGGAGGCATGATTACCCTGGACTGCTCTTTTTTGTTCATCATTCAGATTCCGATCGCCCCATTCTAATCTTCGCAGAATTCTCTCTTCGCTTTGGGTGACACAGAGCTCCTTCACGGGTTGCAGATGGTGGACATACCAAAGCTACAGAGTTTAGCACGCTATTTTTGGCTGGGTGGAATTGGCCAGTACAGGAAGCTTGTGTATCAATTGTGAGAGCTGATCTATCTGTCTCTTGAGGCTGCTGACATCACTGTGAAACACCAGATTGAAGCTAGAGCTGTGAAGTTGAATCCAGCGAGCTTTAAGTATTACTACACCTCTAGCACGTCGTACAGCATGTACTTCTGCAACGATAATTTTCCCGTCAAATGATTGTGCCTGAGGTATTAGTTGCCTCAACTCCACACAATCGCCGAGAGCAACTGGCGGTGTAAATTCTTGTATGCCCGGAATGGTACATGTATAAAAAGCAAAGTCTTGTAGACTTGCGTCCTTTCCTTGATCTGCAGTCTGTCTGATGTGATAAGGAGCTATCTGTACCTCAAATCGTGTCCAAGAATCAGCTTGTTCGATTTTCCCAGAAATCTCAGCCTCTAGAGCATTCCTTAGATTATGCAGGTGGGCCACGTACGAGGTCACTTCTGGCAAAACTGGTCCCGTCACATTGTGGACTTTGCGAAATGCCTCAGATCCGCTGAATTTGGAGATATAATTGTTTCTCCTATTGCTAGCGTAATTCGAAAGAGCTACGTATTCTGTACCGTATGTAAGCTTATTGACTTCACTTAACCATTTGGGTTTGTAGGATGAGGCATATGTATTCATGGACTCACAAAAACGTATGAGTAGAGAGAATATATCATGAAGCAATATTGTCAGAAATATATATATTTGTTTATTCTTAAAAATGTTATGCTGTGGTGCGATAGCGAAGTGGTCAAACGCGCTACACTCAAGTTATCCTTACACCGAATTGGTGTTGTAGTCCTTAGGGTTCGTGGGTTCGAGTCCCACTTGCACCAGTTTTTTTTCACAGTGCGGCTTTATCCTTCAAGATGATTTAATGCGAGTGTCTACATACAGCATGGCGTGATCACTGGTTTCTCGATCAGTATCAATCATGAATTCTGTTTATTTGTAGTATGAAGGAAAATACAATCATTCTTAGAAATCTCGCAGGACGAAAGATATCCTCGCAATAACACAGGTGAACACGGATCGGCGTTCATTGTCGTGCTTGGTCTGCACGGGATCATGCTTCGTGTCTGTCAGTGTACGGCTGTAGAATTTGTGCTTTGCAAGCATCACATACTTTGTCGACGATCTCCCTGCGTTGAAGCTGGGGCGGCCTAGGATCATGCTTGTGGTTACAGCTGTATAATAGTGCTTTGCACGCATGCTTCATCAACGATATTACTGCATTGGAACTATTAAGCAGGAAGGGAGGTCTGACGAACTGTCCATCCTGGCACGTTTCAGATCAGTAAGTATGGTAATTACAATATACCAGCTTTCAGAATCTCATGCAGTTCCAACAAGCCTTTGTTTTCATTAGTTCCACAATTTCTTAAAAACGGTAAAAACATGATCACTGCCTGATGGACTGATATAAATATCGATATGCAATCTTTATGCTTGCATATGGTTGTTGTCCACAGAAGAATATTTAATCGAGAATCAACCTTGTCGGGAGAACAACTCGTTTTTGTTGATAATTCATTTGCTGTGTTCAAAGATCGAGCTTAGAGTCTGATGAGCATGACGAGGAGGCCTATGTTCAGCCCGATCGCACAAAAACTTGCATGTTAGCCCAGAACGTGGTCCAATATGCATGCAAGTATACCCTGCAGGATCAGCACTCTGCAATGATCGAGCTCGAGAATTCTTACTTGTCAAAAAAACAACACTACCGGGAGTTACAAAGATCTTGTCGTCCGTTCGCTCAAAATCTCTACGACCAAGCTCCGATCGCAACCATCCGAGTATCATCAACAGCAACGCAAACACAGTATACATGACCCCGATAGCGACAAAGCGAGGTTCGAATAACTTCATGATGAGTAGTGCAAAGGCGAACTCCCCGATCGCGGTCCTATAATAGCTAGAGGGAATTAGGCACTGCCGCAAACTCGGGCATCGCACAGGAGTCCATACCCTGCTGAAGTGCGCTGACGCGCGCGGAGGTCGAGCATTTGGTTGTCGCTATATTGTCTTCCCGTGGTCGTGCTTATCATCACGGTCGCCATGTTCCGAAGCCTGTGAAGAAAGCTCAAACGATCAGAAACTTCATCAACTTTGCAGCTAGTGCAACTCTATTCAGAATTGATGGCAGACGGACAGCGTCTCTGCAGGCGAAGACCCAATCTCTCCTGCAATCAATCCCTTCCTGATCCTGGAAGAAGAGCGGCCGGAGGTAACAGCAGCATTCTGAGAGCTGGCACTGCAGAGGTTCGGTGCCAGAAGCCATCCTTTTGTGTATGCACGATGCAATGCAATTTGGGGCTGAGATGATCAAATTGTCTGGCTTCCACAGTTCACCTGCTTCAATGCGATCAACTGATCTGATCAGCTTTTACTGGCTACGCACTTGATACACTTTGATCGATTAAATTCACTGATCACTCTACATACCGATGCGGCAACGGCTCCCGCCCCCTTCCGTCTCTTCTCCACGTACCGCTCGTTACATTCGGCAACCCGCTGTCAAGCTCGTCAAGCTTCATGGTACGATTGAGTAGCGTATCTGCATAGGTTTATCGTCTAGGTGCCTGAATAGCGGTCCAGAAACGATATCGGTCATGACGGCAGAATTGAAGCATGTCGACGGGGAGTCCTGGCAGATCATAACTGGCGAAAAGGAGTTTCATGGTGTTCAAGGATATCTTCGTGATGTCGGCATCTCCAATAATGGCTTCGATTACAATGTTGTCGCTGTCTTTGGGTCCCAATCGACGGGAAAGTCGACGTTGCTGAACCAGCTCTTTGGCACTCGCTTTGCAACCATGGACACCATCTCCAGACAACAGACCACCAAAGGAATATGGATATCCCGAGCAACACAGTCAAACATTCTTGTGATGGATGTTGAAGGTACAGATGGTCGCGAGCGTGGGGATGATCAGGATTTCGAACGGAAGAGTGCCTTGTTCTCCATTGCAACAAGTGAGGTTCTCGTGGTGAACCTATGGGAAACACAGGTTGGTCTGTACAATGGGGCAAACATGGGTCTATTGAAGACCGTTTTTGAGGTGAATCTACAGATATTCCAGAACAATTCTACGAAGAAGGAACGTTCTCTCCTCTTGTTTGTGATCCGAGATCACCTTGGCACTACTCCTCTAGACAATCTAGCAGAGACTATTGAATCTGACCTGACCAAGATATGGAACAGTCTACAAAAGGTTTGTCAAGACTTTTCGATAGCGAGAACGTGCTAAATGTTTGTCTAGCCTCTTGGTGCCGAGCAATCTGGTATTTCGGACTATTTTGACTTTGCTTTCGTTGGCCTCCCACATAAGGTGCTACAGCCCGACGCCTTCGATGCCGAAGTAGGAAAACTGAGGCGCAGATTTCTAACGACCAACGAGCCAGACTCGGTCTTCAAACCAGAATACCACAAGCGAATACCCGTAGACGGCTTTTCGGTCTATGCGGACGGCGTTTGGCAAGCGATTGAGGCAAACAAGGATCTTGATCTTCCTTCACAACAACAATTACTCGCACAATTCCGATGCGATGAGATTCTTGCGCAAGCTCTGAGTCATTTCGACGATTGTCTAGAGTCTATCGAAAGCAACATGCGTGCAGGAATCGTACTCGAAAACTTGGGTAACAAGATGGCAAATGCCTTGAGTGGCACGCTTGCAATGTACGACACTGATGCCTCCCGCTACCACAATAGTGTCTATGACAAAAAACGAGTGGAGCTCATGTCTACGGTCGAGGCAAAACTATTGAACTTGTATCGTGCACAACTTTTGGCTAAAAGGAAACAAGTCACACACGAATTTGAGAACAGCGTTTCGAAGGTTATCCAGGAATCGAAAACTTATGAATTCGTCCAAGTGACCGAGGACACCAGACTCAAGCTCACAAACGAATTCAAAGATGAAGCAGAAGCTTGCTGTGTAACACCTATGGCATGGAACTATTCAGAGGATCTGCAAAGTCTTGAGGACGACATGACAAGTATCATCTCAAGATTACGTTCTGAGGAGGTCAAGAAACTCCATGATCGGTCGTACAAGAAACTGAAAGTTTCCATGGATGAGAGCGTCTCCACAGAGTTTAGCCGCCTAGACAACACTGTTTGGGATCGTGTTCTGTCAAAAGCTGTTGATACGGAGCTTGGTGCGGTCCTCTCCGACTTCAGCGACAAGCTGCATCGTTTAGGTCTGCAGGACGACGAGGCAATAAAAGCTCGTAATGCCTTGCAGCAGCGTGCTTGGAAATTTCTGCGAGCCAAGGTTGTGGATGAGACCTCCGAATCAAGATTACTACTCAGACTTCGCGAACATTTTGAAGACAATTTCAAATTCGACAACGAGGGCACTCCGATCGTCTGGAGAGCCTCAGATGATATCGATGGCAAGTATCGGACAGCTCGTGAACGCACACTAGCCATGATACCAGTTCTCGGCCGAATTGAAAAGTCTGATGGAAGCTTGCTCAAGACTCCTGAATTTGACGAAGAAGTAAGACTTGTCCCAATTGTGTTGTGTTTTGCTAATATTGTGTAGGATCTCGATCAGGACTCTATCGTACAGATTCTGTCACGTGGCAAGCAAGCCGAGCTGACCGCAAGATTCAAGCGAACAGCAGACTCCATTTATGTCGATGCAAAGCGAAGCACGGTATCCTCAGTTGCGAGTGTGCCGTTGTACTTCTATGGACTGCTACTCGTTCTAGGCTGGAACGAGCTGATGGCACTTTTGAGAAACCCCTTATACTTCGTCACCATCACATTCGTCGCCCTTATTCTATACGGAATTTACTTCTTGAACCTCTCTGGACCTGTGGAGCAGATTGCACGTTCCATGTTTGGTACATTCTTCGATATCGTCAAGGAAAAATTGAGATCAGCCCTGGAGGTGAGTCAAGAAAGCGTCCCGGAATTATTACATTCTAGTGGAAACCACAATCGACCTATTCGTGAAAGCATCGAATTGGATGACATGACCAAGGTCAATAAGAAGCATGACTGAAAACCCGCATTACGAATTGTGTAGCATCATATATCTAGGATAATATAATGGTTAATATTGGATCACGAACGTCCTAGCTGCGTGTGATCAAGACTGCAGACAGCCCTCCATTTCGCAGTCAGAGCGAAGACTTGTCTCAGCTTACAATGGATTCGAGGTTATGCCTGATAATTCGGGGCCTCGTAACATCTCCTCTGACAAGATCGAATCTGGCCTTTTTTTTGAATAGAAACTGAATTCGATGGCATTCCACAGAGCTCCACCATCGCCTCAGAATTTTGGTACTTGCCCACCAAAAGCGGTATGCAAAGGACGCGAAATCGTGTCGCATATGGACTTGATTTGACCATACCTTCTGTCGGGCTTGCGAAGAGGACAACTGGCAATGCTGCAGCAATGGTTCCATGGACTCAGGAAAGCCTGGGACCAGGCGAAGGACGAATATCAGTCGAGTTCGAGGCAGCAAAAATACAAGCAGACGAGTCGTAGACGCGCCGATCAGAATCGCAAAGCACAGGGGAGGTCAGTCACCGCCGTAGGCAGATCGGCCAGGTCTGGCAAGAAGAATTTCGGAGGTCAAAGTGGCATGAATATGACCAACTCGCAACAGCAACCCTTTGTGACCGCAAGTCATGCTCTGGATCATGTCTCGTCCTACAACGCGACCCTGCTTGACGATGATTTTCTGAAAGATATTCGAGCTGAAGAGTCTCAGGTCGATACAATTCCCATTGAAGAACCTGCACTGAGATCGAAAGGTGATATAGCATTGGTCCATAGACCGGCCGACACAACAATCGCGTTTCGAGAGGACGACAAGTATCTGCTTGAAAAGACTGTCGACGAAACCGAGCATGGGTCACACATATCCAAGCGAAGACTTTCTCCTTCGATCACTGTGTCTGAGATTGATGAAGAATATATCTTGCGAGTTGAGCAGAAAGTCAGGCGCCTCGAAAGAGAGTTGGAGCAGGCAAGAGCACGCCTGAGTATCTACGAGCGGAGTGAGCGACTGCCTAAGAAAGAGCAAGAAGTGGGAGACGGGACAGTCTTGCAGGCAGACGACGAGGTAGCCATGCAAGCATCGTCTCACCGTCATGAAAGCACGACACAATCCCCAACACAGGGTCTCACGGACGCTGCATATACAACGACGGATGTCCCAGTACAGGCCAATGTTATCAGTCCGTCTTTGCATGAAACACCTGCAAAACCATTGTATGAAGAGGCTTTCGTCCTGAGTCCAGTCAGGCTGGAGTTTTCACCGGTCCGAATAGAGCAAGCAGATTTGAGTAATGGAGAGATTGCTCGCAAAGAGGCCGTCAATGCCCTGAAGGAGCGTGTCAAGCAATCGAGTGCTCATTTTGACCTCCCACTTTGAGACTACTTGACACCTCGACAGGGCGCTAAATTTGCAATCACGGAGCGACGGCAGAATCAAATGGAATCTTTATTTAATCACATCTTTGAAACACACAGCTGAGCATATTCTGAATCAATTCTCCGTGCGCTAGACCAGCTTGTATATCCATTTGAAGCTCAATGGCGCTTCAAGCAGAGACCCGAGCTGCCAGGGAGCACAAAAGGGACTACCAGTGTGATTGAACGCGTGAATGATTGATCTTGTGGTGGGGAAAGAAGCCTCGAGAGTTCGGGTGTTTTGAGACGAGCTTCCCGAGATAGGAAGAATATGGGGAAACCTTGACAGCTCGCAATCGAAACTCTCCCGAGCTGATCGCCCCTTGACAAGGAGAAGCGGGATCATCGCCCAAACTGATCGTCCAACTGATCAAACGCGCGATCTGCTTTCGACTTTCCTGCGCGGGCTCAGATTGGCGTGCGGGTGTCTCTGTGATAAGGGGATAAGCCTTCTTCCGGGCGCGCTTCCTTACTGACTCTGTGATGATCATGTCCTGCCACCCATCCTCATCACGTCCCAGGAGACAAGCTTGACCTCCCTTCCATTCGGGTGCGTCGTCACTACGTCTGTCTTTGGCTGGTCCTGCGAGCACGACTCTCTTTTCAGTGTCTCTGCCAGACGGACAGCATAGGGGCGTGCGAGGCATACAATTGGTGCGGAAGGGACAGAGGGATGGACGAGTTCACAAAGGCTCAAAGGTACGAGACTTGTAAACCAGTACGCTCCTGACTGATGACTGATCTTTCAGAGGATGTCACTCTCATGACGAATATGGACAGATATTGTCGACCGTCATCGAGAGACTTAGTGGACAATGTGTCTACGGCTCCCAGGCAAGCTTGTCATGGGTCTTTGGCTATCTCTCCCTGATCTGCTGGTTTCAGGCTCAGTTTCCACAGCTTATCCTGAATCTGCAACGAAGTTCGACAGAGGGAGTCTCTCCTGGCTTCCTCGCAAGTTGGATGGTTGGAGACATGACAAATCTATTGGGCTGCATCTTGACGCAACAGCTACCTTTCCAGACTCTGCTGGCGACGTACTATTGTTTCATCGATGCTTGTCTCGTATGTCAGTACTTCTTCTACAACGTTGTCAGGCGTCCGAGCATTGTGGTCATTGAAGGTGTCGAAAATATCGGAAATCCTGAACCTGAGATGCCAAAGAGGGCCAAATGGAGATTCAACCCAAATTCTATCGTGGTCCTCGCCATGCTCGTCTCTGGCGCTGCAGCGGAGACTGAAGCTCACGAGAATGACAAGATGAGACTTCTTGGTCTGATTGCGGCTTGGACGTCCAGTCTGCTGTACTTTACCTCACGTCTGCCACAAATGTATGTATTCAGGTTCTGACATGTCCGGCCTAACTGACACGTTTCGCAGTTATAAAAATTACGAGAGAAAGTCGACAGAAGGTCTCAGCGTTCTCCTCTTTGTCGCTGCCTTTCTGGGCAACTTGTTTTACACAATCTCGATCCTGAGTTCACCTTTTGCTTGGCCTCGATACGGTGTGACTGAGGAGGAATCCCGTTCCTTCCTCATGGGCGCCTTGCCCTTCCTCATTGGCTCAGCAGGCACACTGTGTTTCGACATGACCATTGTCTCTCAGTGGTACCTCTACCGACCTCCTTCAGAACGACCGTTTTTTGATTTTCGGATATCCTTTCAGCGCATACGGCACTATAGACCTCAAGAGCGGGAGGCGGCCGCGCTCCTGAGAGATAGCATGCAGAATTATGGCATCAGTTCTGCTAGATGAAGGTGAGTGCTTGTCGTTTGGCGTTGCACAAGGGAATGTATACATAGAATGCATAGCGATTAGGATCTGGAGTGGTAGCATAGCATGAACTTTATACACAAGCACGATTACGTTTATCAAATGCACAAGGCATGTTCACCAAGTACAAATTGGTCATCAGATTGTCAACGATACGGAGGTTTCAGCCGTGTGCACTCTGTAGACCTGATTGAAGAGCTGGTGTGATGCTACCCATACTGCAAAAATTCTCAATTTATCCAGTGCTGTTTTCCCATGGACTATGGCAGTGCCCCCACTTGCATGTCGATGAGCTATGCCAAGGAAGTCAAGGCCAGGACAGGTATTCAGCAGAGTGTGATCATGTATCGGGTGACGCAAAACAGGTCGGGAAGACTTGAACTCAAGTCTTGCATGATTGGTAAGGATTGTATGCCCTATATACAGATGACTGTATGAGTAGTCTGCTCTTACAAAACCCCCTTTCTTCCGGATAAAGAGTAGCAGATCGTGATGCTTTTTTTTATGCCGGCCGGGGGGAGTACAGGTGGGGCCCCCTCAAGAGATGGCCAAAAAGGGGGTCTGAGGGGCAGAAATCTTTTCCTTGGGGGTGATGTGTTCGTCATTCGTCATCGTGTCGTGCTATCCATTCATTCCATCTCACCGTTCGCATCAAACTACAACTACTCTTGACACTTTTGGTTTTCGCTCTGCACAATCGATGCCGACTTACCGAGGTGTCATGATGGCCCTAATGTCGAGACAAAAGATTGTCGAGTCAAGAAGAAGAAGAAGAAGAAGAATCATGTTGGATCCTGTGCTGGAAATCGTGGAAAGGGTAGAGGCGGAGGCAGAGGCAGGGTCGGAGGAATTTGGTGATGTTGGTGAGATGCGGCTCCTGGAATCGAGAAAGGTAGTGGCCTATGACGATCGTAGGCTGGAAAGGTATCGCTGAAGGAAGGCAAATGCCACTCTTCCTCCTTCCTTGCACCGGGCTCTTCGGATCCGGTCCCGTGCCGGCCGACAATTTCACTCTCTTTGCTCAGATACGCCGGGTTGGAGGAGAAGAGGGTGGTTCGAGGGAGTTCGTATGGTAGCTCAGAGGTCCGTTCCGAACAATAGTCCGGTCCATGGGAAGTCGATGTCGAGCCGAGGAGATGGGACCTATTGCGCTGGGCATCGGGGGAGAGCAATAGTCTCTGGTTGATGAGGTCGTATGGAACCGCAACCTGTCGTTCCACTTGAGTTTGAAGGTGTGATGCAGCAGGTGTGCCGATATGATGTAGTTGATCGTGCATTGGTGGTGGAGGGGCATTCGGATACTGTGTGTGGTTCTGCAGGTACTGCTGATAGGCGTGATCAATGTCGTGCTGATAGACCCGCGGTTCAACAATTGCTCTTGTGCTTTCCTGGGAATTGTTGATGCCATGCAGCCTATCACGGATCGCCGTGGAAGGTGCCGGGAGACTCGAGGCACTCTCTTCGGGAGATGGACGATCGTCTTGTTGGACTGGGTCCTCCACGTGAGTCACAGTCGAGCCATCCCTGATTCGATTCTGACTTTCTCCAGAGTCGACTCTGGGCTTCTTGCGCATCCGTATGTCCTTTCTGATCCTGATCTTGAGTCCTTGATCTGAAAAGGTCTTGGAGAGTTCGGTGCTGTTTGTCATGCCAGGAAATCGTTTCGCTGAGTAGACGGTGAAGATGCTAGAGATGCAATAAGCTAGAGGATAGAATCTGTCCTCCTGTAGTCCAAAGACATCGAAGCGCAGGGAGTAATTGCCATCCGAGCGGATATTGAGATCAGGAAAGACGAAGAACGCCGCCGTTTTGCCGCCTCTTTCCGGATCTCTCAGGTGATAGATGGAGGAGAGAATCGTTCCGGTCAGAAGACTTGAGGCGACTGGAGCATGGTTCTGACCTTGAGCAGAGTCTGTCGTACTCGAAGGATTCTCGATCAGACTTGCGACACAAAAGAACGAGAGGGTTTTCTCGTCGGTGTGGAGTTCGGTCTCCTGATTCTGCAGAAGCTGGAGAATGACGATAGGATCGATAGGTCTCCTGTCAGGGCGATCGGCCGAGCCGCATGCGCGAGCAGCAATAGGTTGTTGTCGGACCAGTACTTGGTAGTCCAAGAAGCTCATAGATCGGCGAAAAGTTCAATCTGCGCAACCTTGACAGCAAGTGCTGTCGCAGGCCTATAGGTGGAAAGAGACACCAGGTCCTTCTTTGCTCGATGCCAGAACGGCCGAACCTGTGTCTGAAGTGATTCCCGTCTGCAGTCCGTAAGATGATGCAACCACACTTTCGATGGAGAGATGAGAGGTCGTTCGCAATGTCGAATTGAGTGGCGGCAGGCTCCGTCAGCTGGGAGAAGGTCTTTTTACCACGAGGGATTGAATGGGAGCCAAATCGATTGACTAATGATCAAGCACGAGGATATAGTCAGATTGTGTGTGCTGCCAACCTAGACCGCTCTATATATAATTGAGTCGTTTCCTCGCTTTTGCCACCTTGTGATCCTGGAGAGAGCGAGAGAGAGAGTCTGAGCGAGGAAGCCTTCAAGATTGACTTTGTCGCGAGGCGCCAGGGATGTACTTCAGCATGGTGGAGCGGGAGGGTTATGTCTAAGGAAAGGTGAGCAAACCTGGGAGCTGAACAGGGAGCGAGTGAGTGAGTGAATGAGGGGAGGGCGGTTGGGCTCAAGTGAACGAACGCGTCAGGTGTCAGAGCCCGTGTTCTGGTCACTCTGGAAGCGAACGATATCCGGTGCAGGGCCACAGCATAGTAGCCACAATCTTCGCCACCCGAGGGACCCAGCCAGTCGGAGTGGATATCTTACATATCTAGATTCGGGCTGTTTATCAGCAAATGGGATCCTCCGAGGTCTGGCTCTATGGCGTCTGCCACGACATGTTCCGCGGATTGACAGGACACGCCACCCATGTCTACATTCCCATTCTCGTCTCCGGGCTGATACAGCCAGAACGCCTCTGGTGGACAAGCACGGAGCTTCCACTGTGAATTGATCCTCCTGTGGCACTTGATCGATTTCCACAATGATGCTTAGGCGTTTGTGCAGGCGGCACCCGGCACAAGCATACGAAGTGGTGGCTGTCCCACAAACCTGCGATCGACCGACCGAGACTTCTCTCCAGATTGTCGAAAGTTAGCCTTCGCAGCGGTTCAAGGTCGACAATCAACTAGATCTGCGTCGTTCTGCTCATTTCTCCTGTTCCATGCCTACAATGTCTTTTGCCGGAGCAAATGGCACTTGACAAAAGAGAATTGAACGCACGTTGATCTTGCGACTCTGATGTCATCTCACTCCTTCTTCGTGTCTCAACAGCGAGTAGAATCATCTCCCGGTTCGGGTGGCTTCAATTCAGATTCTGTCCTAGTTGGCAGATGGTCACTGGGGCAGAATGAGCTGGAGACAAGGATACGCCCTCGTGACGCCCAAGATGGCAGAATCGGCCACACTTTCGTACCGGGGTCGGGGCCAGCGTCCATGGCGTAATTGTCTGGCGCTCATCGACTTGCAGCTGAGCTTCTACCGCCAAGTCTACCTCTCCTCGACAGGGATGGACGTTCCGGACATATCTCTCCGCTGTGGTATTAGCCAGCATCTGTGAAAGGTGATTAGACTCTCTTCAGCGACAGACAACCAATACTCTGGAGAGATGCACCTATCGCCCCTCTCTTGGCAGCAGCATGCTTTTCTGCTGATGACGTCTATGTTCATCCCCTTGCCCGTTGGTTGACAGCTAGAGCTCTAATTAGGCTGTTTGGAAGTGGCAACACAACGCATGATCAACAGCACATCCAGGAGCATCGACCGCTATATCTAGCGAGCAAGAGTCTAAAGTTGTGGCAGAGCGAAACACAAGGAAACCTCAGCTGGGCAGAAGCGGCACAAGCTCCACGGTCTAACTCAGGTGGTGCAGTCTAACTCTCAAGTAAGCAGGCAGCGTGCGATCAGCGAGCAACTCGAATAGAAAGTGTCTCCTTCTTCTGTTTGTTGGAAAGCACGATAGCACGGTACTCACGTGTAAGCATCTCTAATGGTGAAGGAATAGCATATGAAAGACATTTCCCCTCGGCCTGATTTTTGGGAGCGTCTCGTGTGCCTGAGCTGGATTTTGCTGGTCTGAAAATCGATCAGATTGATCAGTCAATCGCCACCACGGTTTCGATGTTCAGTGCTTGTCGAGATCAATCAGAGGGAGTTGATTGGCTAGGACATCGGTTCCACAACAAGGCAACGTGACGAGGAGCTCTCTGTCCACCGAGTGGGCCTCTTCTCGTGCCTGAGCACCAGACTTGCTGATGTACCTCGGGGGTGTGCTTCAGAGCGAGGTCTTCTTTGAGAATATTCTCCTGCCAAGAGAGGCTCGGTGGATGTACCATAGTGGGCTAGCTTCACCCCGTGAGCTCATCGACTGCATGCTGCAGGGGAATGTATTCTCGCCACTGCTTTCGTGCTTACGACATGTGATTGGGTCTAGATCCACCAAACTGCTGTCGATCCCTGCCCCCCAAAAGTCCCGCCTGCGCGCGTGCGCTTCTCTGCACGAGGAAGGAGCTTCTCTGGATTTGATCGCCCTCTGAGCTTTTTCAATGATCTGGTGGGAAATTGGCATGTGAGAGGGAGAATCGTCTGCGTCTGAGCACCCGCTGCGCCCCGAGTTCGGCCTGATCTGAGTGGGAAAAAAGGGGTTTTCGTGATCGACCACACTTCCTGCTCCTGTTGCCTGGTTCCCCCTCCTTTCCTTTGCCCAACCTACTCTCTCGCTCGGTTGCCTTCCTACCTGGCACCTTACAAAAGGCTCTCTTTCCTGCTTTCCTCACCATCCCCTGTCCATCCTCATTCCCAGAAACAAGTCTTTCTGGCTGCTCTCCTGAGACGATATGGCTGCAGAATTGAGACAACGACAGGTGCAGACCGATGAGGTCAAGAAGTCTGACAGCCCAAGGACTTATTACGATACCTATGGCAGAGAGTTCGTCTTGCCTGATTTCACCATCAAGGAAATTTACGAGGCCATCCCAGAACACTGCTTTGAGAGAAACACAATCACTTCTCTCTCCTATGTCGTCAGAGACCTCTTCCTCGTTGGATGTCTTGGATACGCTGCAACCTACATTCACACTTTGCCATCAACAGCTCTACGTGTCCTTGCCTGGAGTGCATACGTGATTGCTCAGGGTTGTGTCGGCACGGGGATATGGATCCTCGCTCACGAGTGCGGGCACTCTGCTTTCTCTCCTTCGAAAAAGGTCAACGACACCGTCGGCTTCATCCTCCACTCTGCCCTTCTTGTGCCTTACTTCTCGTGGAAATTCTCCCACGCAAGACATCATCAAATGACGGGACACTTGGCCAAAGATACTGTCTTTGTGCCACGTACTCGTAGTGCCAAGCTCGCGTCGAAAGGACTTAACCCTGCCGACTACCCAGCTCAAGCTCCCGAGGGAGTCGATGCTCACGAGCATGAGAACAAATTCCTCGAGATGATCGAGGAGACACCTCTCGCTACTGCCTGGACTCTCTTCTTGCAGCAGCTCGGTGGATGGCCTGCCTACCTCTTCCTGAACGTCACTGGACAGACCTACGAGGGATACTCAAAGAAGGAAGTTAACCACTTCTGGCCCTTCTCACCTCTCTTCAAGTCTGAGCAGAGAGTCGAGATTCTCCTCTCCGACCTCGGTCTCATGTTTACCTCTCTCTGTCTCTACTTGGCCTACCAGAAATTCGGATTGGCCAATGTTGTTCTTTTCTACGTACTCCCTTACCTCGTCGTCAACAACAATCTTGTCATGATCACCTTCCTTCAGCACACCGATCCCGCTCTCCCACACTACCGTGAGGGAGAATGGAACTATGCAAGAGGAGCCACTGCCACCATCGACCGAGACTTTGGCTGGATTGGAAAGCACATCTTCCACGGAATCATCGAGACGCATGTGTGCCACCACCTCATCGCTCGAATTCCCTTCTACAATGCCGATGAGGCCACCGTCCACATCAAGAAGGTCATGGGAAACCACTACCGATTGGATGACACCAACTTCTTCATCTCTCTCTACCGAGCGGCAAGAACCTGCCAATGGGTCGACGACGAAGGTGACGTCGTCTTCTACCAGAACGCCCATGGACTTGGTTTCAACGCCGATGGCAGCATGAACCGTGTCGAGGCACAATAACCTCCTTTCCCTCTCTGACTCGCGTCAATCTTCCCCCGAAGCATCCGATAGACCTGAGCTTCATTTCTCGCGCATTTCGAAGCGCCTTGAAACTTTTAGACTTTCCATCTCCCCAATCCATTTATAGAGAAGATACACATCATCTGCAATAGAAATCTTTTTGCTCCTCACTTTCGTTGATAGGAAACATTCCATGTGGTTGAGATTCTTGGTTCAACTTGTCCTTCAACATCTGATTTTCATCATTCCTCAGTGATCATTTTTTGGGGCTGGCAATTGACAAGTGTATGGTGGCCAAAATCTACCACTTCCAGGCATAAAAGTGAGGATTGATTTGTATAGGCATGGAACTTTTGTGGGCACAAGTCAAAAAGGAATAGAGAAGGATGCAACATGGACATGATTTAAATTCATAATTTGATGCTAGACGATAAGAACATGTAGAATCTGAGGCTTGTAGCGACTATATTTGCGATCCCTTTCGTCTTGCTGATTAGTGATGCTTGCGCTGGATGACGAGAGAAGAGGTTGAGGATGTCAAAGTTGAGTGAGAAAGAGTCCAAAGAGAAGGACAAGAAGCCTCGACTTTGAGGCTGGCAGGACTGAGAAAATTGGACGGATATTTACTTTGGACGGCTGTAGGGATGAGCTCGATTGTTTGCGTGTTGGTGTGACCCCTGTTGATGATGATGATGTCCTCTGCCCTGATTCTGCTGCTGTGATGGCAATCGAAACTCCGGTCCTGGAAGAGGTTGCGTCGTCGGTGGGAAGGGCATCATTGGCATCGGGGGAAACCCAAAGTTGGGCGGCATCATGGGAAATCCAGCAGGATTTGGGCCACCGCCGACCATGCCACCAGGGAAACCCATCATGCTCATCATCATGGGATCGAAAGGTGGCATGAAGCCCGGTAGCGGGGGCATGGGCATGGGAAAGGCAAGCGAGGGGTCTGGCATGCCCATGGTCTCGGTCACCTTGGCGTCTCCTGCAGTCTGGAGGGTTGTGTCGGTTTGAGCTTGACCTGCGTCGGCTGTGGTTGTCGTAGTCGTCGTCGTCTCCTCGGTTCTTGAGGCTGCCTCTGATTGCTCAGTCTTCTTGGATTCCAGGTACTCATCCAATTTGAGCTGAATGTCTGAATTTGGTGTCAATTGGTCCAAGAGGACATCCTTGGTGCCACAGGTCGGGCAGATAAAGTCACTTTCAAGCAGAGCACCTTGGATACATTCTTCGCAGAAATTGGCCTTGCAACATGGCACGGAGACTGGCACCTTCATGAGCTTCTTGCAGATGCCACAGGCCAGTTCCGAATCGGTGGGTAATTCGTCCTGTTTCATACTCTGAGTATTCTTCTGATAGGTCTCCCAGGAGGCCGAATCTGGCACAAACATGACTGATTCTCCCTCTGCATTGACCATGACATTGCCCTCTCCGTCCTCTGCCTCAGTCTCGACTTTTTGAAGCTGTGATCGGGGGATCCCGGTGGTCCGCTTGATTCGCTTGCGGTTCTCGAATGCGTCATCTCCGTTTGTCGGACAGGCCTGGATGTAGTGTCCCTTTTGTCCACAACGATAACAGATGTATCCCTGAGGTAGAGGTCTGTCCGGCACTGGTCCGGTGGGGACACCTCTCGCGCCTGGTCGGTAGACTGGCTTCGAGAGTGCCATCTGATCCTGAGTCTCTTGCCATTGACTCCCACTCGCGGCCAACATTGCACGAATGGCATCTTCTTCTGATGAGCCCGCGACGGGTGGTGGGGGAGGCAGGGCTCGTTTGCTACTGCCATTCTGTGTCGTTGCCGTAGTGGAGTCTTGAGGTTTCTTGAATTCCTGTCTCGATGATACCTGTATTGCGTTTCCCGTGACATATCTGGCTGCTGAACCCTTTCCCATTCCCCTACTTGGTGGTTTCCTCTGCACAATGATACTCGTCCCTCGTGGAATATTTTCTGCATCATCACTGTATTCTGGGAGAGTTAGTCTGTCGTTCTTGTAGATGTCTTTCGAATTACCTTGCTTGCTATCGGCATTCGAAATCATCAAGTCAAAATCAGTACCAGCGCCCAACTTTTCCAGCTGAATGATGTCGCGCTTGATATCAAATACAGTGAGACCCATCTGTGAGGCATCAAAAGAAATTCGGGAGTAGTCTTTCTGGCTCTTGAATCGATAGAAGATAGAAGAACTCATATTGATGTAACGATATTACAGATAGGTAAAATCAGAAATACTAAGCTTTTGCGGGTCTTGCTTATGCCTCTCACTCTCTTTCACTTGCTGCTCTACACCTTGGCAAGAATAGCCGCTCTGCTTTCTTCTGAAAGATCGTGTTCAAGGGCACTATTTCTGACCACTGTCCCTAAGTCTGAACTGAAATGATCAACTATGAAAATGATTCTTCAACTAGCTTGCAGTCGACTTGTCGAGTAGTAGGACAGGTCCGAAGAACTATTAAGTACCAGGTCTCAGCAAGTGATGACTGCAAGAACTGCAGTTGTGCAAGATGTAATGCGATCTTGCAGAGATTGTCAAGAGGACGTCAGCAGCGGAGGTTTGCTGAGTCATGGGAGCTCCATTGCCACTCGAATGTTCCTCGAATGAAATTTGATTTTTCCCTCCATACATGCTCACACGCACGGCACCGTTTCTCAATCCTTAGTCTAAACATATTGCTTTCTTCTAAAAGACACTAGTCCAAAGGGTCGACACAGCTTTCCATATTCATTCCTATGAAGCAAGACACTGTATGTATGTGACATGAGAAGCAGAGGCGTATCGGATAGAAATGGAATGGCTCCCGGAAACGGCTTCCCGAATGCTGACGCACTTTGATGTCCCCACAACACCCTGTAACCAAGGTTTGAATATTGAAAATCCTACGTGGTGTGTGTCCTTGTTCTCGGTTGCCAGCTTCAAGATGCGCTTGACAGTAGGATTGTGACGTCAAAGTCTGACAGACTTGTGCAGCTGCTCTCACTGTATCGATGGAGGCCTATCTCTCGTCTGGCAAGTCTGCGAAATGTGAATTACTTGGCCCATTTGCAATCGTGGTCCAGCTCTCTTTGGGGGCGCTCGCCATATTGTCTCTTCTATACAAAAGACATATCGAGCGACCTCGAAGACCGTTCAAGATCTGGACGTTCGACGTATCAAAACAACTGACGGGTGCTTTCGTCGTGCATTTTTTGAATATTGCCATGAGCAACGACAGCATTGCTGCGGCCACAGCGCAAAAGACATCTCCATGCACTTGGTACTTTTTAAACGTGCTTCTGGATACGACAATCGGTGTCGGTCTCATATGGATTCTCTTGAGAACTCTGAGCGCCTTCTGCGACCTGTTTCGGCTCACTGACACCAAGAGTGGAGTCTACGGCCACCCACCGCGATGGAGCGCCTGGGCCAAACAAGCAGTCATCTATACGATCGGGCTTTCTTCGATGAAGTTTGCAGTCTTCATCATTCTCAAAAGTATACCGCAGCTCAGCATCGTCGGAGACTTTCTCTTGAAATGGAGTGAGCGTAATGAGAAAGCACGTATCGTTTTTGTCCTCTTCTTCTTTGTAAGTACTTTCACGTATGATGGAGACATCTCTAACCTCAAGCTAGCCATTGATCATGAACATAATACAGTACATCATCATCGATAACATCGTCATGTCTCATGGGACTTCTCATGACCACGACGATTGCAACAGCCCCACACAGCCGGCAAATGCTACAGCTGAGGAGTCTCACACTAGCATCTCACCATCCAAAACCAAAGTGGCTCCCAGTGCTCGTCAGGGTCAGGGGAAGAACACAGAACGATCGCCATTGATACATGAATAAACCTCCCTTTGTGTTCTGCCAAGTCTCGAGAGTTACAGCATGACACAGTTGTCGGAGAGATCTGAGCTGTGAAGCACTCGGCATGGCGATGCGGCACTATACAGGGAAGCAGAATCTAAATTTGAGTGCAAATTTCGAGCAATAAGCATCGTTTTGTGCAAGTGCCTCTGAAGATGCAATTCAGCCGTGCTTGCACAATCCAAGTACATAGACTGTGGTGGCACTTTGTCGTATACTCATCATCAATACATTTCGAGGATGATGGATAGTATGGCTGACACGTCTCAATCATACACTTCATTCATAGCATACGTTTTAGCGAGTCTTGAGAACGATAATGCATCACTCGCGGTCCCCTCCTCTGTTCGAGCAAGAGATTACTCCAACCATGCATTGCAGCAGCTACCATGTTGAATAGCACGGCACTCTGTCCATGCCGCCCCATCCGTGTGGAACGGCTCAGGGTTCTGCTCAGAGGGCCAAGGGTTTCCCGCTGGGCCAACTCAATCTTGCCTGAGGAAAAGGGCGGCCGGCCCCCGTGACGCTCCGATCAGTTCGCCCTTCCTTCTCCCCCTTTCCCAATCAGTTCTGATCAGTGATCTGGTGCGCTCCATTATCTACCTGCGTATCGTGCTGCCTCATCATTAGCCGAAGGAGGCCTGATTTCCAGCTTCGCGCATCTCCAGTCTCGACGCTTGCACTACATTACATCTTCACCGTCACCACTGAGTTTATCGAGTTTCCAAGCGACGAGATCCCCTGTCAAATCACTGAAAGAATGTCTTGCGATATTGGTTCGTCATGTCTCCTAAAAGGTTCGGCAAATGCTAATATTATCTAGGTCTAATTGGTCTGGCCGTCATGGGTATGACCTCCAGGAGAACAGGTGTTCTTCGGGCCGAGTGACTGACATGCTGTAGGCCAGAACCTCGTTCTGAACATGAATGACCACAAATTCAAGGTCGGTGTCTTCAACCGAACCGTCAGCAAAGTTGATCACTTCTTGGAGAACGAAGCCAAGGGTACAGAGATTGAGGGTTTCCACAGCATCGAGGAACTCTGCAAGAACCTCAAATCCCCAAGACGTATCGTCCTCCTTGTCAAGGCCGGTAAGGCTGTCGACGACTTTATCGAGATGATCATCCCACACATGGACAAAGGAGACATCATCATTGTATGCACTCTACCTAGAAGCTGTACGATCACATGACTAAGTATTCATAGGACGGTGGAAACTCTCACTACCCAGATTCAAACAGACGAGCAGATTATCTCGAGTCGAAGGGACTTCTTTTCATCGGTTCCGGAGTGTCAGGTGGTGAGGAAGGTGCCAGATATGGTCCATCCATGATGCCTGGTGGTTCAGATGCTGCTTGGCCATACGTCAAGGATATCTTCCAGTCCATCTGTGCAAAGGCTGATGGAGAGCCTTGTTGCGACTGGGTCGGCCAGGCTGGATCTGGACACTACGTCAAGCAGACACACAATGGAATCGAGTATGGTGACATGCAAATGATCACAGAGGTCTACTCCATCATGCGTTCAATCGGCATGACCTGTGACGAGATTGCCGATGTCTTTACCAAATGGAACACTGGTCTTCTCGACTCCTTCTTGATTGAAATCACCCGAGACATCCTCAAATACAAGGACGAAGACGGCACACCACTTGTCGACAAAATTCTAGACTCTGCAGGCCAGAAGGGAACAGGTAAATGGACTGCCATTAACGCTCTGGATCTCGGCCTTCCAGTCACACTTATCGGAGAGGCTGTCTTTGCTCGATGTCTCTCGGCCATCAAGGATGAGCGAGTCCGAGCCAGCAAGGCCTTGCCAAAGGTCCCAATTACCAAGAAGTTCGAGGGTGACAAGCAGCAGCTCATTGATGACCTCGAGCAGGCACTCTATGCATCCAAGATCATCTCCTACGCACAGGGTTTCATGCTCATGCGAGGAGCTGCCAAGGAGTACGGCTGGAAGCTCAACTTTGGTGGAATCGCCCTGATGTGGAGAGGAGGATGTATCATCCGATCTGTCTTCTTGGGAGATATCACCTCTGCCTTCAAGAAGAACCCAGAGCTCGAGAACTTGCTCTTCGATGACTTCTTCAAGAGCGCCATTGAGAAGGCTCAACCTGGTTGGAGACGTGTCATCTCCCAGGCCGCCCTCATGGGAATTCCTGCCCCTGCTTTGTCGACTGCCTTGTCGTTCTACGATGGATACACCACGGAACAACTTCCCGCAAACTTGTTGCAAGCCCAGAGAGATTACTTTGGAGCCCACACATTCCGTGTACTCCCTCAGTATGCCTCAAAGACTCTCCCAGAGGGTCAGGACATTCACAGTATGTGTTCATCTCCAATCAAGAGACACTCGATTGCTAATCATGTGATAGTCAACTGGACCGGACGTGGTGGAAACGTTTCTGCTTCGACTTACAGCGCTTAAAGTGTTATTGACTGCGGCGATCATGGATTGCTCAAGATCATATAATAGACATCGTGGCAACTTGAACTGAAATATCAAATCTATGTATTTGCTAGTGCTCGGAAACTCCCCATAGAAGACTTTTGAACCTCCATGGTCGTGCTCTAGAACTGATGCCGTGACCCAGGCCATAGGACAATTTTGTGCATCGCTTCGTGCAGCTGAATGTGCGAGTGTCAATGTCGATAAGTATGTACATGTAGGCCAATCTTGATTTGCTATGAAACTTGCGTTGCTCGTTGCAAAAGGTAGAGGCACTGTTTTGATAGATTGACCTGAAGGGACTGTGGTGTCAGACAGACTGATTTGGTCATTCGACTTTGGCTCTCTTGGGATCCGAGTTGCCACTCGTCGATGATTCACCTGCCTCTGGCTCCTGATTCTGCTCCACCGGTCTCTTTTTCTCCTTTTTGCGGACTAGACTGGTGAGATCATTCGAGCTTTGCATGGCCTGGACCAGGTTCTCCTTCAGTCCCGACCCGACGGATCCAAAGATTTCAGCCATGTCTGGTTTGGGGATGGACTCGGGCGGTGCCTGTAGCTCGGACAGCTTGAGACGCAGTTCCGCCAGCATCTCTCCTTCTTCCTTTGCCTTTGGGCTGTCGGGGTCCATGTCCCTCAACCGCAACTCGAAACTGGCAATGGCTTCTTCTACTTGTCTGGCGGCTTCCACTCTGCTGGTCGGTTCGGTGCAGTATTCGAGAGCCAGGGCGAGCATGTAGTGTGCTCCGCTACGTTGACTCGATGCCTGATCGTACAGGGCAGTCTTTAGTTTCAGGGCAGCTTGCAGGTCACTGACCGCCTGGTCAAAGTTTTCTGATTCTCGCGTCAGTGACATTCAAATTTTTTGTGATGCAGATGTGCTGTCAAAGGGCAGGGAAACCTTACCATTCTCAAGGGCGACCTCTCCCAGCAGGTCATAGGTATCTGCCAACCGTTTCTCAACCTCTTTCGTATCGGAGCCTTCCTTGGGCGAGTCGATCTGTCGCTGATAGGAGACTCTGGCCAAGTCTAGAATTTCCCAAGCATTCTGCAGGTCGTCATCTGCAGAAGTATTCTCCTGATCGCCCTCGTCCTTCTCGTCATCTTCTCCTCCTTCGTCGTCCGATGCTGCATCACCTGTAAAGGAGAATCTACCCTGCGTGGCACCATTCTCTGGCTGTTTCGCCTCCGTTGCAGGAGTCTCCTCCGCATGGGCACCTCCGAGGACCTCTGACTTTTGCAAGGCCAACTTGACGAGTGTCCGACCATAGAGAAACATGACATCTGCATTCTGGGGATTGTCCTCTCCATGTAGCTCGGCGAGATGCTCTGATGCTTCTGCATAGACATCTGCAGCCTCCTCGAAATTCGCGAGCGCATACAGCTTGTTTGCCTGAGCCACCAACCTGTTGATTTCCTCCATCGTCGAGGAGAGTTTCGGTGGTTGGAGTAGTGCTTTGACCGAGGCGAAACTATCTCTGCCTGCTCGATCGATATGATGACTTTTGTCTCTCTTTCCTGGTTGGAAACACGTCTGAATGCGTTCAATAAATTCGCGCTTCAGACGTGATGAGGATGTGTATGCACGTGACTTGGTGGTTCTCTTCTTTGTGCTCAGCAGCAATTCTGAGGTCTCAGCAGCAGCAGCTCTAGATGCATTCACATGGCCAAACACAGGTTCAAGACAACCCCAGATAGCAATCCATCTAGCAACATGACATTGTGTACTTAGAACGGTCATGTCTGTCGAAAGAGTTCCTTCGCCTTGTATGGGAAACCAAATGCCAGAGATGATGAGATTGTGGCTGATATACGAAAAGGCTGAGCGGAGATTCGCAGGATTTGTCCATCGAACCGGACTTGGCATCAGGCCAAGTCACCAACAGGCAAGCGAGCTTATAGACAGATCCTGAAGGACAACGAGGTGTGGCGTGAGGACGCACACGCGAAACCATGGCGTCTCTCATACCGAAGGGATTCAAGGCCTTCCGACTCGGCCTCATTCAGTTATCCACGGGCTCCAACAAGTCTGCCAACTTGCAGAATGCCGCCTCGAAAGTGCGTGAAGCTGCACAGGAAAAGGCTCAGGTCGTGGTGCTGCCGGAATGCTTCAATTCACCGTATGGAACACAGTACTTCGACCGGTACGCAGAGACAATCGAGCCGCCCGAGGAGAGTTTCCTCGCCCTCTCACAGATGGCACTGGAGAACAATGTCCATCTCATTGGCGGTAGCATTCCGGAACGGCGGGACGGATTGCTCTACAATACTTCCCTCTCATTCGACAATCGCGGGAAACTCATTGGGGTCCATCGCAAAGTCCATCTCTTCGACATCGACGTGCCGGGCAAGATCAGGTTTCAGGAATCCGAGTGTCTCAGTCCAGGCGACTCCCTCACAGAGATCGAGACGCCATACGGCAAGATTGGCATCGCAATCTGTTATGATGTCCGCTTTCCAGAGATGGCCATGATCGCCGCCAGAAACGGGTGTTGTGCCATGATCTATCCCGGAGCCTTCAATCTCACGACAGGTGCCTTGCACTGTAAGTTTTTCCACCATCATCCAGAGAGAAGGCAAAAAGTCCTAGACTGCCATCCTCTTCGCGAAATGACTGATTGTGAGTGTAGGGGAATTGCTTGGGCGCGCACGCGCAATCGACAACCAGATCTACGTCGCCCTCTGCTCGCCCGCTCGAGACATGCAGGCTACCTACCATGCCTGGGGTCATTCTCTCATAGTTGATCCGAATGGAAAGATTCTCTGCGAAGCTGACTTGGCTGAAGAAATCGTGCGTACACCCCTTTCCCCGGAACATCTAACCATTTTCTGCTGCTTACATCAAGTAGGTCTACGCAGATCTTGATCCGGATTCAATGGACAGCACACGACAGAGTATCCCCGTCACAAGACAACGTCGCTTCCAAGTATATAGTGAGGTCAAGCCCATCGATAGCAAGTAAGAGGCTTTCAACATGAAGTTTTGCAGATCGGGTATCTAGCACAATACAAGGCAGTCTCATGTATTTGAGAATAAACTGCTTCATCGAATCACTTTGTTCCCAGAGACATATTGGAGCACGACAGGAAGTGAATATTGCCCAGCTAGCAGATCACATTTCATAGAAAATGTCTAATCATCTTTTATTCATGATCTATCATAATGCGACATCACTTTTTAGTGACAAGGTTTCCAGATTATTTGTTTAGTTCAGCAGCTTTTGCTCGGACATCGGACAACTAGGTCAATTAGCAAGGTTCCCAAATCATCGAGGAGTTACATACGTTGCCGACCATGTAGAAGGCGGATTCTGGTAGATCATCACATTCTCCGTCGAGAATTGACTTGAAAGAGGCTATCGTGTCCTTGAGGGACACAAGTTTGCCAGGAATGGATGTGAAGACCTCTGCTACAGCGAATGGCTGCGACAAGAATCTTTGGATCTTTCGTGCTCGCTCGACAGTAAGCTTGTCCTGTTCAGATAACTCGTCCATACCGAGAATGGCAATGATATCCTGGAGAGATTTGTATGATTGCAGAGTCTGCTGGACGTTGAGAGCAACCTTGTAGTGCTCCTCACCAATCACACGAACATCCAAGATTCGGGACTTGGAATCCAGAGGATCAACGGCGGGGTAGATACCGATCTCGGCGATACCTCGTGCAAGCACAGTGGTTGCGTCCAGATGGGCGAAGGTGGTGGCTGGAGCAGGATCAGTCAAATCATCTGCTGGCACATACACAGCCTGTACGGAAGTGATTGATCCCTTCTTGGTTGTGGTAATTCGTTCCTGAAGAGCACCCAAATCGGTCGACAAAGTAGCTTGGTAACCGACAGCAGATGGAATTCGTCCAAGGAGAGCAGACACCTCAGATCCAGCCTGAGTGAATCGGAAAATGTTGTCAATGAAGAGAAGCACATCCTGGCCCTGCTCATCACGGAAGTACTCGGCAATGGTAAGTCCAGTAAGTGCGACTCGGGCTCGGGCTCCTGGAGGCTCGTTCATCTGACCGAAGACCAAAGCACATTTCGATTCACCTTCGAGGTTAATGACTCCAGTAGCCTGCATTTCGTGGTACAAATCGTTTCCCTCACGGGTTCGTTCACCAACTCCGCAGAAGATGGAGTATCCTCCGTGTGCCTTTGCAATGTTGTTGATGAGCTCCTGAATGAACACGGTCTTACCGACTCCAGCTCCGCCGAAGAGACCAATCTTTCCACCACGAGCATATGGTGCTAGAAGGTCTACAACCTTGATACCTGTCTCCAAGACTTGAGGCGTTGTAGATTGCTCGTTGAATGCAGGAGCTTCGCAGTGAATTGGCATTCGCTTGTCCATCTTGACGGGTCCTCTCTCGTCGACTGGCTCACCAATGACGTTAAGAATTCGTCCGAGGGTTCCATTGCCGACTGGCACAGTGATTGGAAGTCCAGTGTCAACGACGGCGGCACCACGGACGAGACCCTCGGTACCGTCCATCGCAATAGTTCGCACAGTGTTCTCTCCGAGATGCTGTGCAACTTCGAGAACCAATCGACCACCCTGGAAGTCCTGCACCTCCAAAGCGTTAAGAATTGGAGGAAGATTCTCACCGTCGAATTTAACACTAAAAATGTCAATATGATTTGAGCCTTATTCTCCACCAAATCCAACTCACTCAACGACGGCTCCAATCACAGTTCGGACCTACATGATTAGTCCAGATTTCAGGACAAAATTCACATGCCTGATATTGCATGAATTTGCTATACATACTTTTCCAACGGCACCAGACTTTGCCTCTGTAGCCATGGTTCTTGCTGCCACTGGTCGGAGAGAAGGAACAGATGCCATGCGTGGCGAAGCCAACAAAGCATTATTCTTTCGGGCAACCCGAACGGCTGCTCGTGACGCCTGTGTTGCAGCCCTTTTCATCATATTGACAGTTGTGCAAGAAAACCTTGTTGTCCGTAGCAGTATCTGATGCTTTCAAGTGCTCAACCAGACTAAATTCGTCAGTAAGATGACCCTAAGTGATAAACCCTGTTACTACCATTTGCAAAACTGCGCAATTTGTCCGCAAAGTGCCAGGAGAAGTTCCCTCGGGCCAAGTCGGGCCGTATTCTGCATCGTGCACGATCCGCCTGGCCTCGTTCACTACTACAGTGCGATCCCTTAATGGCCTTTTTTGGGTGGTAGGTAGTCCATGCTCGACATGAGTCCGCGTGGACGCTACACTGCACGCACGAAAAGGGCATGACTAGACAACATATAATCATAATAGATAGACATATATATATGTATACATATATATATACATAGATATATTTAGTAGCACGTATAGAGCCTTCGAGCTCACGTCACTACTTTAAAGAGCTTCTGATCGATCTTGACATTCCCTGTCAAGCCAAAGATCCACGGTTCAACTTGCGAATCCAAATAATCGTCCAAGAACAGCTTTGCCGAAAGAAATCATGATGAAGAATAACAAGCATGGGAGCCAGAATATAAACATCATTCGATCTGCTGGCTTCTGCAAGCGTTTTACCTGATCTCTTTGCTGCTCGGGTGTCATTTCGGCGATCCTGCCCTGACTACGGAACGGAGTCGTGCTACTTCGCCGTTCTCGAACACCATGCTTTGAAGACTGTGCTCGAGAAGTCCCTTGGGGTGAGAAAGCTTCATCGATTCGCGCCGAGCTTTCACTTGCAGAGTGAGTCAATTCGCGCTTGTCAGCTATCAGCTCGAGACTTGGTGAAGACAATTCTACTGGCTTAGTCGTTGCTTCTGCATAGGAGGGCGGTGCTCCAAGACTTGCTACAAGATTCTGGAACCAATTTGAATCTGCAGTACCGTTATTCTCGAGCGCATTTCTGACTGTGTTAGGTAGTCGCATGTTCGAGGGTAAGTATGCACTTGGGAGCATAGCCTGAAAGACAGCTATCGGTGAGCTTGATAATTGGATGTGTTGAGGTAAATTGGCTGTGTTCTTGAGGACTCCTGGTAGAGACGCATTAGCATTTGCCAACGTCTTTTGTAACCAGAGGGGTGAGGTCTCGGACAAGAATGCCATGCAACTATGCTGTAGTTGCATCAAATTGTTGACCATGTTTTGTGTCTCAGTAGTGTCGTTGACGGAGGCATGCGTGTCCTTTTCAATGTCCACTGACATCTCATACTTTTCACTTCGAAGAGATTGACTCAGTTCTGCCCTTGCGGAAGGCATATGGTCAACACTCTTGCTCCTCTGTCGTAGTTTAGGCTTTGCAATACTGCTGAATTTCCGATGAGGTGAATTTTCGCGACTCACGGGTTGCGTTTGGATTCCTTGAGATCGATTGTGTGATATTCGTCGGGTATTTCGCATTGGCAGAGCAGGAACTTCGAAATCAGAAGCAGCGGATGACCTACGAGAGCTTGAACCTGACCGATGTCCATTCGAACTGCTTTGGGACACGATAGATCTGCTACGAGAACTGCTCCGGAAGCGCATTTGAGGAGCGCAATCTGCCTCACTCCAATCATCAAGGAGGCTCGTGAGATCATTCCCATCAGAGAGAGCGGCTATGTCATATGGCCCCCTTCCATCGCATGTTCTCAGACGGATGTCAGCCTGACCAAGGTCGAGCAGGATCTCAGCAGCTTCGATGTGGCCATGCAATGCGGCAATGTGCAGCGAAGTGAAGCTGGAGTGATCGCGCGAGTTGGCATTCGCGCCGCGCTGCAAGAGATCCTCTATCAGCTTGGTATAACCCTGCATCACAGCAAGGTGCAGTAATGTATGTCCAGTCTTTGAGCGTTGTGACAACCTTGTGACCCTGCCATTTTCGATGGTATCAAGATACAGGAGACAACCTCTGATCAGTTCTTCTGTGTCGACACACGTTTCGGAAAATCCTAGTGCTGTACGAAGCTGTTGCATAGACATAGTTCCCAAACTTTTGTCAACTGTCTCTGAGGGCATCTTGCTCGAGCAGATCCGCATGGCCACATCCCGAGCTGTTTCCAATCGACCTGTGGTCTTGAGACCTATGACCTGTAATGCAAGTTCATACAAAGCACGATCTGTCTCATCTATGTATGTGAACATTTTCGCGCCTATACTGTATGGGTGCTCCTTCAAGGTCACTGGCACAGGTCCAGCATTTGTTGCTTGTGGCAGGACGCAGACTATCGTTGTGGACGACCAGCAATGTGTCGGCACAGCTGGGCTTTCACCGAAGAGAGCAGTCATGCCCGGACGGAAGCCATTGCCCAAGATAGTGACTTCGGTACCGCCTTGTAGTGGGCCTTCTGCTGGAATCATACGACTGATCCGTGGGATGTCCAGAGAAGTATGCTGATTATTGACAGGGGGCATAATGAGATTGTTTTGCTCGGCGTATTCGTTCTGTGTTGCATGATCCATGATGTAATCCCAGGTCCTGGCACGCGGGCTCAGGCTCAAATTACGATTTTGCATGACTTCGTCCATCGAAGCGTCGAAGAAAGTGTTATCTGGTGATGAATAACTATTCGCCATACCAATGGATTGATTTGAGGACAATTGTGGTGCATTCGATGCAGGTGCCTGTCTGAAACCCGTCGAGTACCGATGTAGTGAATCTTCAGATGGCGAGCGAGCAAAAGACTGTCGAGTCAGGGCAGGAGACGACGGCCTGGTCGTCACGGAGGCTCTGGAAGCTTGCGAGCCGCTGTCGCGATGTGGCACTAGATTGGTCATCGATAACGAGCCCGGGACTTTCTGTAATTTCGGTATAACAGGTGCAAATATACTTGAGGATGCAGACTCGGCCTTGCGTTTGCGCGAGGTCGTTGTCGATGAGATTGAAGAGCGCCTTGATGCACCTCTGGTACTCTCAGGACGGGACAAAGGTACAACACCAGATGAGGAACGCGATGGGTCGAGAACTCCACTAGGCTGCGGACTCAAAGCGACACCTGGCTGCACTAGGTATGGCTGACCTTTCACAGAACTAGTGATCTGGTCCTTAGCCCTCTGTACTTTACCTGTGGTCTTATGATCGTCAGTGATGAGCACCAGATCGGAGGATGTCGAGGCCAAGATATTATTGGCTGCATCTCTGAGTGTGATGACAATTCTGAAGCCATCCTTCTCTTTGTGATGTCTGCAATAGCAGGTCACCCGCGTTGGTATGACCACTTCACCATTGGTCACTTCCAGGAGCTCAGGGCAATTAAAGACCAGGATTTTCTTTTCCTCATCTGGCAAGGGCTGAAGCTCTGGAACCTCCGAACGAGCCTGTGAATTGGCGTTCAGAGAGAGTTTGTTCTCGCTAGTCCGTTTTGGGGGATCCTTCTTCCTTTGAGCACGCTTTCGCTCCCGAATCACACACCCAGGACAGATGGTGACATCTCCGTGTGGGTCTGTACTCTTTACTACACGAGCATCCAGGAAGATGATTCGATTTGGATCAATGGTCGAAGGAGCATCTCGCCTGTTTTGTAGTTTCAGCTTTTCCTTTGCCATAGCCCACGATGGCAATTTCAACCATTGGTATCGATCGCCGATCGCAACCTCCTGCACTGCAGGGCCATCAGAGACCTGAACTAGTTGTAGTCCGAGTCGAATCTGCGTCTCTACGCGTGACTTGGCTGGAATTCCATGCAAATTGAGCTGATACTTGGAAACTTGTCCGGAGGCGACTGGTGTCAGATGGTGCGGTTGATCGAGTTCACAAACTTGCACTTTCGTGATGTCTTCTGGGAGTATTTGTGTATCCTGCAAGGGACTTCGACCGCTTGTGACATTGAGCGTCTTTCCTTGGTCATGCTGCGTGAATGCGTTACTCAACTGAATCGCTGTAGATATATCAGAATCGACTTCATTTACTGAGCCTTCTTTGCTACTACTGGAACGACTCGATTCGGGGGATGACGGCGATCGTTCATTAGAATATGTTCTCAACAACGGCGAGGTGCTATCGACGGATAATTTCTTGTCTTCGTTGAAATATAACTCCTCGCAAGGAAACGCAGAATTCAGATAGTCCTCAAACAGTGGAATCTCGTCCTTTGAAGGGAATGAATCTGGAAACATGGTACGACACCGAAGTGCTCTAGGCTATGGATCGGCCTGGCGATTCGCGTAGTTTGTGTATTTCGACCCAGACGTTCAAATATCAGACGATAGAGTTGCTCTTACGATGGTCTCATCACACTTGTTTCCTCGTACACTAGCGAAGAAGATGCGCGAAGGTGAGGACGATTGCCCCAGTCTGCCGATGTTTCAGATGTCTTTCTGGTTCTGCTGGCCATGCATAACTACACCGTCGCTCCTCCCACTGATTCGCCAGGATGCAGAGGTCAACCCTGATTGAGTTTGCAAAGCTAAACCCCAGAAGTTGCGTGCAAATGTGGCTTATCCAGAAGGCTGGATCAGGTACATGCGGCACAGTTTGGGTCCACTCAGGGGGAGAGGGGTCACAATCACCGTCCAAGAGACATGACAGCCATCAGCATTAGAGTAAAGATATACACCACTGATCAAGTGCGATAATGGAAAGGACTAAGCCACCATTGACAATCATCGCCAAGCTTGCGCACGCTCATCGCTTGCAGCACGGCGCACTCAGTCTGGGTAAGGTCTGTGCCGGATCGGCCAGGTCAATGGTAGTTTTTGGGTTGCTATCGCTTGGGAGCTGAACGGTATTGGTATTGGCACAAGAGTTAGCATCAACTACGCGAACTCGTTGTGAGCTGTATGACTGCCGTCTTGACTGATCAGTCATTTCAGTTCAATGCATTCTTCTAGAAGGGATCCAATTCATTATCTATCCCTTTCCGGTTGTGGCAGTGTGCTGTACTTTGACAATCCATGGCTTCAGTGGGATGATGGCCCATTCTCTGGCGTCTGCTGGACCATCGGGTATGTTGATCAATAGATCGCACGCAGGCGTTCGGCACTTCTGAACCACATCTTTAGTTCAACTTGAGGTTGTTCTCTATCGACATGCTTCTATTTCTTGATGAGTCTAGCTTGTTTCTACTCAGGCTTTAGCGCAGATATGTCGTGCTAGCAAAGGATATGGGTCTACGCAACAGCGGCACTCTCCCAAGTATCTGCAATTTCAGTTTGCATCTTGAGCATTGCTTGTGCAACTGGCAACCTCTGCGCATTTTGTTTTGTGATCTCTTCTGTGAGCGTGTAGTGACACTTTTCGAGCACTAATAAGTGTGAGTAAGGATTTTCTGCTAGATTCGAAGCAACCATACTTTCTTCTGGTCTAATGGTTTTGCGGCCAGATTTCAATACATACTGAGCCAAGGACTGAGCGCGCTCGCTCCCTGCAGTACCCAGAAATCTTGTCTGAACATATATCCATTTTTGATCCCATGCCATAAGCTGAACTTGAAGTTAGATAAATTACACCGGACAGAAGATTTCCATACCCTTGTTTCCATCGTATATTTCTCGAGCGGTTTTATTTCTCTTTTGAATGTACAAGCTATAGCGGCAAGCGCAAGATAATACTTTGGCCCAGCAAGGACATGAGGAAAGTGCTGCAGAAGGAAGTCCGTACGAGCCATATCGGCATCACGAAAGCTAGAGTTGTCAAAATTTACAAGGACACATATATTGGAGCTTGCAACATACTATGTGCTGTTGCTTTTGTGCCCATTGAAATCAAGATCACCAATTGTGGCCCTCTGTTGATATTTTCTAGACTGCCAGATGTCCTGCTTTATGCTGCTTCTGGGACCTGTCAATGCTCGTCCCGATCCTCGCAGACGGAAAGAGATGGAATGCTTGAGAAGTAGCCAGAAAAAGTTCAGGTGCCAAACGAAGACAGCATTCTTGTAATTCAGGGCAAAAAGCACGGCGAATGTCCATTTTAGTATTCCCATTGTCATGTCAACAGAATGATAAGATCATTCGGCTGTACTTTTTGACAAGCTCGTACACGGCAGATGTTGACCATTTGTACCTCCACAAGCTGTTAATCTCGGATGAAGACTGACTCGGGTTACAGCCTGATCCACTTTGGGCCCTGGTGGATTTTCGTCGACACGTGGACCTTGAACAAATGGTCCATCCCTCCGTTCCGAAAATCCAGAGGTGAACCAGAGATTATGTGGCTATGGTAGAAACAATGGCGATCTTCCTTGTCTGTCTGACTACACAATCAAGTGGTTACGGGAGTGTCATAGAATGATTTGTATGCCTTGACTACATCGTAAATATACCTATTGTCATCATTTGATAGGTTGACTTCAGCTCATCCCCGAGAACGGTAGAGACCTGGAATCGATAGTGTTGAATCTGACATTTCGACCTTTCACTGTGCAGCTCACGAGAAAGGAACACTTTAACGCCATATATGCAAATTCGAAAGAAATTCGAAATTGTGTTCGCCTTCTGTCTCAACCCAGACCTCTAATTGCCTCATTCGGTGGTTTCATATCCAAATCGATAAATGTAGGCAGCATAAGTATGCATGATGTCATGGTATTTCACTGTTTCAGCCAAGATCCTACAGATGCTGCCAATATTCACGATAGGCGTGAAGTGCCGAGCTTGTTGAACCACGCTTGCATCTTTAACAATCTCTGATGTGTGCGTATTGCTGGACGTCTTTTCAAACTGGTCCCAAAGATAGTCACAACTGATAGAGCTTGGTAGACAGACGAGCATCCTTCGTGCAGCGAAGTTCCGTATGGATCTGTTCTTGATGATAAATAGATATGTGAGGAAAGTGCAAAATATTGTTGCTGTGCTTCCAATCCTGCTGATCGATCACATAACCAGAAGAGACAAAATTAGAAAACAGGCAAACGTCGCGCAGAACATTACTGTACAGGCCAGGGTCATGACTTTGAGGTACCTGATGTATCGCCCAAACCGGGTATTCGAGATTTCGAGCTCTTCTTGTATGATATGCTGCCACTCGCTGAAGATCGATTTGTAGTCGGTTGGATAAGTAATTGCAGACTCAAAGCTTGAAAACTTCGAAACGATCGAGACATGGGATCTGAGAAGTACTGCCTGTAAAGGTGCTACGACGACAAGATTTGACAGAATTTGCCAACACACCTCACCTATTGCAAGTGCGATATAGGAACCAGATTTGGCAGCCACACCCTGCAGGACTGAAGAATGAAACCAAAAGGTCAAGATCTGAAGTAACAAAGGAATCCCGGCACGCAGTATCTGCGGGATCAGAACTGGAGAAAGTGCTCGAATTCCGATTGTATTGATCATGGTCGATAGGTGTGTTAGAATTGAGCTCATGTCTGGACGACCTACCATCTGCCGTGTGATGATGATGTCGAGTGGTATCAAAAGTGTTTTCATCACAAGAGTGGTGAGAGCACTGAGGAGCAGGTTCCAATGAGCATGATCAATGTCAACTTTTGTGTTCGACTTATCCAACAAGAGTAGAATCGGATGAGTTCCATGAATGCCAAAGAGCACAGCCTCGCAAATCACTGTATAGCCCATTTGTAGTAGGAAACCTTGGAAGAACCCTCGAGGTCCAGCAGTGCCCAAGTTTTTCCAAGCTGTGTATATACGACGAGTATACATTTCGTTCGAGGTATTGGCGGTCTGGTGGCCTAGAAGACTGATATCCGGTCCGATTTCCCCATCATGGACACCGTCGGCGTCACATTCATCCGGCCCTGGTGTGAGAGAAGACTCATCCTTATCGCATATAGCCGAAGGTGAACATAAGCTTCGACTAGTAGCGTAAGAAGCTGGAACCTCTAGCAGAGTGTGCGTCATGATGATAGACAAAGGGTAGCATAACAGGCCAGCGCAGCACCAGACAAGGATCGCAATCGAGATACTAGCGACACTGAGTGCAGGATCTTGGTCCATGTTTATTCTTTACAGAGTCGATCTGCGAAGAGTTTCAATCCGATAGTCTCCCAATATGAATGCTGTGGTATGCAAACCTCTCGGCGACACGACAACCTGTTCTAAACCGCTTTTGGACGGAGGCGGACGAGTCGGCGAGTATTGAAGGACTAATGCTCCGCTGCAGCAGCCAGATGCGAGTTTTCAAGCACTTGGGGAAGCGCGCTAATATGTGACTATAATGCCGTATTCGGCTCCAATTGCTCTGCACCAGTCTTCCAAGTGGGGCCGCAGAGTTACATGGTACGGTAGACAGTATGCCTCCCGTGTCTATGGGGTAGTACGAACACGACAGCTAGTGTCATACAGATATTCGACAAATTCGAGCACCAAATGAGTATATGAGATGTCCCGCATCATATCCTTGACTCTTATCTTAGATATGTGAGACTCAACGTACGACTTCACCATTCTCATGCTCATGCTCATGCCCTCACTACTTTCGTAATCAATATATCGTGTGTGCATGACGAAATCATCCGAAGTTGTAATAATCGGTGCTGGGCTATCGGGACTGCGTGCTGCGAATGATCTGTTGGCTAAAGGATATTTTGATGTAACCTTACTGGAGGGTCGAGATCGTGTAGGCGGCAGAACAAATACCTCAATTCCGGAGACATGGACCACCGCTCTGGATCTGGGATGTGCCTGGATACACGGCACGACAGGAAATCCGCTGTTCGCATTGGCTGAACAGCTAGGTGCAGTCTATCATGAACTTGAGAGAGCTTCAATATATGATCAAGGATGGATATCACCACCAGAAGCGAACAAGATCCTGGATTTTGTATTTGATCTGGGAGATCGTGCTGTGAAGCTGTCTAAATCACAACATGGTGGCATAAGCCCGGACGCAACATTCCACTCGTTCTGTATATCGCAGATTGAGAACGAACCTAGCTTCAATGCAATTGAGAAGAGAAGAGCCAAGAAATTAGCTTACATTTACACAAATATATCGGCCGCAGAGGTCACTAAACAGTCCCTGCGAAACTACCTTCTTGAAGAAGAACTTCCCGGACGTTCACCCATGTTAGCCTCAACTTATGACCCGATCATACGGAGCATCGCTAAAAATGTGCTTGATCTGTATTTAGTCAAATTTCAATGTAAGGTCTTCCGAATAGAACAACTTGCAACGAAAAGGCTGAAGGTACACTACACAAATGGAGTAAGTAGGAAGCCAGATTTCATCGAAGCAGACGCTGTGATTGTCACTGTTCCGTTAGGTGTCCTGCAGAGCAGCATCATCGAATTCGAGCCTCGGCTTCCTGGACAACTTTCTCAAGCAATCAACGCCATAGGTATGGGAAATGCCGAGAAGCTTTTCATAAAGTTTCGGACACCGTTTTGGCGAATCAAGGATAATATCACTGATTCAAGAGACATTGGACTGCTGAATTCTGATACCTTCATATTCTTGCCAGAGGAGGAGTCGGAATTTATGATTGAGCTTATATCTCTGTCAAATTTCCCGGTCGACATGGAGCCAATCTTACTGTGTTTTTCAGCCGGTGTAGTAGCTGACTCTCTCTCAACAAGATGGAGGAAGGAAGGCAAAAATGCTGTAAAGTCTTTCATGATGCAGTTTGTGAAAAGGCTGCCCGGCTACACCGAAACAGAATCCTGTCAGATTGATGACCTCTTCATCACGGATTGGAAGCATGATGAATTCTGCCTTGGATCTTATTCATATAGTCCGTCCGGATCAGACGAAACCCCGGCCGATTGCGACGCAATCGCTACGGGCTGGCCAGAAGCACGTATTTTCTTTGCTGGTGAGCATGCCGTGCCCTTGAACAGCGGCAACGAACTTGGGGTAAATTTCACGCTTGTCAGAAATACAGATTGGTTAACGTTATGCAGACAACTCATGCAGCCTACCTCTCGGGAGCTTATGCAGCCGATTTAGTCGACGCTGAATTCTGTAAACGCTAGCAAAGCAAAGGCCCCTCAGGTCAGAGAAACGATGTTCAGTAAGTGTGCCTCTGTTGCATTGTCTTCGCTAGCATTACAGCTTGGACATCGAATACACAAAGCCGTTGCGGTTGAGCAACCCTCATGAATTTGATGGACTTGATATATTCCATAGATGTCGTTTGGCATAGTTGCCACGAACATAGAAGAAGATCATAGAGACAGTGCAGAACAATTGAAAACAACTCGCAAGCATAAGATGGAGATAAAACGACTCGCAAGCATGAGATGGAGATACTAGCAAGGACAATGAGTGAGATGCATGGTGTAGCTACGCTGTTTTCGAGATATACAAGCAAGTAGTCAGCGATAAAAGAGCAAGATGAATAAAGCGCTTTACTTCGCCTTGAATCCTCGAGATGCTCTCCTTCCACGGGCACGCTCGCTACCAAGGTCAGCATTGTGTAACAGATGGGGAGTTTCTTCATAACATACAATTTTCGTCCCTTTGAGACAACGAAAGGCGCAGCATCCGTACCTGGACCCATTCCAAAGTGTCGGACAGCCTCTCGGTTGTTCTTCTTACCTCGAAGAAGCATGATGTTAGACCCGGTTGGAGCTCGCATGGCAAGTTCATCGAGTGTAAGGCACTCGCCTCCAGCTTTCGTGATTCGGGCTCGAGCAGATGTGGTGAATCGCAAAGCTGCGATGGATAATTTAGGGACATTCAGGAAACGAGTGTCGTCTGTGACTGTGCCGACTATGGCAACTGTTCGCTCGGCTTTGGAAGCATCCTTTGGATCTGAGATTTGTCGGGCAATGTTCGAGATCGAAACAGGAGGTCGATTGATCTTTGACATAAATAGTCTTCTCAAGATCACCTTATTGAACTTCGAGTCCGTTCTTCTGGCCAAGAACCGATAGAGCTTCACGAGTAATTTGAGGTAGACATTATCCGACTTTGGTGCAGTTCTTTGACCCTTCTTGACATCTGGCAAGAATCAGCAATGGTTAACCTGAATGTAGCAGAGGAACGGACGGTGTCTAGTGATATCGATACCCATACTCGCCGATGGATCTTGCTGACAAGTCGATGTGAAATAAAAGAACTTATGGCAGGGCTCAAAAGTTCGCTCGCTATCCGAGCACAGTATGCCCAAGAATGAGTGGTAGGCGAAAGTTGCACGGGGGCTGTTTCTGGTTGCAGTCTCGGTATTCTTCATGACTGCTAAGTATCACGTGCAGAATTTCTTGATCGACAAATTTATTCCGTCGCAATCTCGATTCGGAATGGTCGTTTGCCCGTGCAACGCATTCGATCGATACGAAATACGTGAGGTTGTTCCGGGGACTCCGCATCTGGTTTACGGTATTCCGGCTTGGACGCAGGGGAGGACACCGTACTTGTACAGTACTTGAAAGACTGAGCTACTAGAAGGCACAGATGCTCAGTGAGGCGGTCTAATCAGCTCTGTCTGACGGGACTTCATTTCAATACAATATCGACCGCTCCTCTGGTCTTTTCAAAACCTGTTCTAAGCGCTAGCTCATTCGCTACACACCTTGGACAATAGATTTCCATCAACATTCGGTTCCAGGCGTTCATCCTCCTGACCAGAAATACCAGCGTATCCTGCCCTTTCCTCGCTTGCCAGCCAGATTCATAATGGATCAGACACGTTCTACGACTCGGCAGGTCCCTGCTCCGGTCACGTCAGCGGATATGCTCTCAGCAAGGATATCAGACGTGTTGCACTCCTCTTTCGTCATAAACTTTGTGGCAGGGGGTATGGCAGGTTGTGTCTCGAGGACTGTAGTGTCTCCTCTAGAACGAATGAAGATTATCTATCAGATACAGCAGCCCGGTAGCCAGAATTACAAAGGTATCTGGCCAACATTACACAAAATCTGGCGTGAGGAAGGTTGGCGTGGGTACATGCGTGGAAATGGTTCTAATTGCCTGCGTATATTCCCCTACTCTGCCATACAATTCGCTTCCTACAATATCTACAAACCTTACTTCCTCTCTGCTGGGGAAACAGAATTAGGCGTCGTTCAGAGGTTAACTGCTGGAGGTCTTGCAGGCATCACATCCGTAGCCATGACCTACCCGCTGGACATCACTCGAACCCGACTCAGCATTCAGTGTGCTGACTTGAACAACCTTACGAAAGCAGAACAACAAAGACTGCCTGGAATGTTTGAGCTTATGCAGCAGATCTACCGAAACGAAGGCGGCCTACCAGGCCTATATCGAGGGATCATGCCCACGATTTATGGTGTCGCACCTTACGTTGGACTCAATTTCGCAGTGTATGAGTCTATTCGAAAACGCTTTAGCAACATGGAGGGTGGCGAACCAACTGCCTTGGAGAAGCTGGCCAGCGGTGCCATCTCAGGAGCTGTTGCACAATTTATTACTTATCCTTTTGACGTCCTTCGGCGTAGATTTCAAGTTAACAGCATAATGGGAAATCCATATCGTAATGTGTGGCACGCATGTAAGGTGATTGCTGCGCGAGAAGGCCTGAAAGGCTTCTATCAGGGACTCTCGGCAAACTTATTGAAAGTGGTACCTTCGATGTCTAGTTCGTGGCTCACATTTGAGGTGAGAGAACACTTGACCAAGGAGTCTTTGTCTAACTATGCAGATGACGCGATCGTATCTATTGAACTTGGCATAAGCCGGACCTCTAATTCTCAACAGATCATCACTTTATGTTGCACAAATCCGGGTAATCGTGTTTCGGACCCCCTATACAATGCACGACCTAATGTATTCCACATGCGGTGCGATCTTCTGCTGTCCTGCTCGAAGCTTTTCGCGCTTCATCTGCACTGGAGATAGCTAGAGATTCATGTGGTAACGCAGTCCCCTTCATCATTGCTTGGAAAACTACCGAGGAAAGGACTCGATATTCTCCACGACGAGTAAGCTTCCGGAGCTTCTCATACAGCGCCGTATGGCGGATCATACATATCTCGTTCAAGCTTATATCAAGGACATATACTGACCCGAGAGTTGTCTCATGGCTCCCTAAGCTCTTCCAACAATATCACTCTACACAACTCAGGCACGACTCCATGACCTCTCAGCCATGAGCTATCTGCTGCAGGTGTGCGGCATACGAATTCACTGCAAAGTAATGCAGCATCCAAGCTCGCAGTGATTTTTTGTCGTCCAGTAATATTTGAATGCTGCTCGTCTTGATTCATCTCATGACTCACAAGATTGAGCATCACTCGAGAATTGAGACGTGTGCGCATCCTTAATGGCCAGTCGAAGGGCTGTGATTGAAGCATTGCGTGCTTTCAGCAGTCTTTGAAGAGTCACACTGTTCCGAGCGTAGGCGTGGCGGTCTACGCCTGAGCTTCGGTTTCGCATGTCGTCTGGCGCGGTTTCGATTTCAGGCTGCACTTCAGCACCATTTTCACATTTCTCCTTATCTGTGTCCGTAAGCTGCGTCTGCTTCAGAATATCCCTCAGGCTCATGATTGTTCGATCCCGAGCCTGCAATTGTCTCTGTAATTTCGTTATCTCGATATCCTCAAGAGATCTGAGTCTACGAAACACCATGATAGCCTCTCGAGCACACTGCATTATGTGCTGAAATCTGATCGGACCAAGCATAATTCCACCATATTTTCTAGTGCATATTATTAGTCCGTACATATCCATCGTCTCCAAAACATCCAACAGCTTTTTGCCTGCAAAGCGCTCCCCATCGTCATCGAAACCATGCTCATCTCCAATCTCTTCGTCATGAATTCTGTGAGCCGTCATGATATGGTCAACATCCGTACATGCTGGGTCTTTTCGGAACGACGATAAAGTGTTCTTGAGTTCATCCGAAGACCGAATGGGGAAGAAATGCCCCTGAAAAGTAGATGATCTGTCGTGAATCTTTTCAGATACACCGATCGAAGGTGATATACCCGAGGTAATCAAGCTGACATGAACAGCCGACGGTACAACTGGGGTCTTGCGATCGATAGACGAGCCTTGCGTCTGCGACCACGTTCGCTTCATGGCATATCGATCGATATACTGTGCAAGTTGTTGCGAAGTCAAGCCTGATCAGGTCACAGCAATGCTCGTATCGACCTTGCCTGCACAGCACGATTGCAGCAGATTCATTGACTCACCACGAGGTTGAGGTATGGCGCTGAATCGTGGGGTAGTCAAAGTACAAGGTAGTGGCACGTAATATCTTTCTTCCACCACTGTGATGTCATTTAGATTTCGTTTGGCTGGCAGATGCAGCACAACATTGAGACAGATCGTGCATGAGACGCTTGTTGCAACTTCTGCTTAAGACAGACAACTTCGGACAGGCATCCATATCCGCAGACTGCATCAATCCACGAATGATGCCCGCAGAAGACTGGTCAACGTGCAAGATCTGACAAAATTTACACATATACGAAAGGACTATTGATCATCAGTCCAGCCAGAACGAGTTGATCATCCCGGAAGCTAGTATCTAGCCTGTCCAAACCTATCTCCGCAACCCGGCGAAATGTACTGCCTGCATGCCACCCGTTATGATCTCCTCAACAAATGTGTCTGACTCTTCATCCCAGGAGTACTTACAGAGATCTGCTCCATAAGATCGCGGGACAATGCAATAACATACCTCTAGCGGTATGTCAATTTCAGTGGCCTCAGTTTGTGTAAGATTCAGGAAATAGCTCAACAATATCCGGGAAATGACTCTGTGTGAGATGATTAGAATGTGGTGTTTGGCTCGCTCTATTTCCACAACCACGGGCGAAAGTCGATGAACCTGGTTCCGGTTAACAATGCAAAAGTTGTTCGATTTTTGTACTCACCACGTCAAGATAACTCTCTCCTCCAGGGTATCGGTAGAACAGCTTATTCTTTCGCCGAGCTTCATATTCATGAGGAAGACTCTTTTCAATTTCTTTATACGTCAGGCCCTCGCAAATTCCGGAATCGATCTCATCCATGATCTTGAATTCTTTCACGTCATATATGTCTTCATCAAATCCTTCTGCAGTTTGCTTGCTACGCTCGAGAGAGCTGATCCATACGGAGAAAGCCTTCTCTGGTGGAGGTGCTGTTTTACTGTAGTAATTTTCACGAGGTTGTGGATTCGCCGTCCAATGATCATCTGGCTCTGGAATTGTCCGAGGATGAAACGACCACTGATCTAATTGGTGCTGACGAAATTTGATTCGTTCTTCGTCAATGAGACGACTTAGCGCCGCAGCATACTTTCTACCACGAGTTGTGAGTGGGGCGTTCCCGCCGAGTTTACCATGTACGTTATGTACGGATTCACCATGTCTGGTGACAAAAATAAGACGTTCTGCTAAATTCAAGTTGAGAAGGAAAAAGACTGCTTGTCCTGCTAAGAATCCTTCAATGTTGTGCGATACAATTTTTTTTCCAACGTTGATAATCTGGACGAATGAATCGTCATTAGCTTCTTCAACCTCGCCAATTGTCTCATATGCAGCTTCATAATTACACACTCGCGCTTTGAAGTCTGCCAAAGCCTCTACAGGGTCCTTATCTCGATAGTCCGGGCCTTGTAATTTCAATCTCATGTTGGCTTCCAACAATTCCGTGTCAGTACAGATCGACTCGATAAACAGAACTTTCAGATCGTCTTCCTGATGTATTCGCTCCATGATGGTTTTCCTTCTCTTGCGTGTGGAATTTGTGGCATCAAATATGCCAACAGTACCATTTTCGTCAATGATCCAGTGTATAAGAGACTCTAAAGTCTCTGCGGCAAGTTGTTCACGTAACGCCTGAGCTTCAGTGTTCTTGTTATCAAAGAAATCAGCATCCTGAGTCGAGTTGGCAGCGTGTTGTCGTCTGCGGTCTCCGCAATTGAAAATTCGACAATTGTGTCCAGACCAATTGAAATACCGCGCCAATTTCTTCACGATATATGATTTTCCTCTCGCTGGCAGACCCACCATAACTATAACCAGCTTGGAGGCTGTCTGAACAATAGCACCATTTGGAGATATCCGACTCGTGGTCACTCCTGGTACTGACAAGGTCTGTGCTCGTGGTACTAATCTCGGACTACTCGGAGCGGCTATAAACATCAGACAAAATGGTTCTAGACAATTGCGTCTCGTACTTTGGTTTGGTGTCGCTGATGCTGAGTATGGTGTGTCTCCCCTGGCTGGATTATTGCTAGCACGGGTGGCTGCCAAAGAAGTTTTCTGTAAGAGGAATCTAGTGGTCTCTAGGGGGTCCTCGAACTGGCTTAAAGATAAGTGTGGCATTGAGCACTCTGCTGCATCGTGCGAGTTTCGCTTATTATGCAGTGTGGGACTTGACATGAGCGAGAAGCTGCAATGCGAGAATTATGTGACAGACGGGAATCGATAGTGTATCGCTATTGACAGATATTGCAGAAGGAAAGCATGCGAAATCTGCTAATTTTGCAACCAAGTAGATCCTGACGACGACTTGAGCCTTCCTTTGTCGGCAAATCTGTCAGTATAAATGCTTGGGTTCAACCACAGGATAAAACCTCAAGCGATCCAGCATAAAGGAGTTGTCGGGAGATGTGCGCGTATGGTTCTCGGGGAAACTGGACTATAAGGAACTCATCCTCGCCAGAGCCGGATTATTGTCTAATGCACGATAAGATTCAGTGACAATTTAGCAACGGTGCGCCAGAGATTCAGTGGCGCAGAGCTCGTGGGAGGACAGCGGTGTGGGCTGGAACCCTTTTTCAATTGGCACAAACGTATAGCTCGTGATCATGATCAGAGACTATTTATCAAGACTCTCCATAAAAAGAATTGCGATGAGACCAATGTGCAGCATGAGTCGATGATAAAGCCACCTTGATACAGACATCCTATTTCATATCGGTGACGTGTATACAAATGGATCAGAGAAAAGCTCTTTCTTCCGCCAGAAGACTGAAGTACTTGTAATTTAAATATCCTGCTAAAACACATCAAGGCTCGTGGTATATATCTTGATCGGACTCGATTGAAGCTTTCGTTAGATCACACCAATTGCAAGGATCTGCTGGTCCGTAAATTGATTACATCTAAGAAAATCACCACTGTAGACGTGGTGAAAGTCTCGTTGCCTAGTACAGATACAGGATAAGCATCTACGGTCGACTGAATTGTCGAAGAGTAAAAAAATCGACATAGCTGCGGTATGTCCCTTTGTGGGTAGGTCTAATCAAACCAAAGTTTCTACAATTGAGCTGCATAAATTGGCGAAGGTGGATAATAGCTGATTTCGCGTTGTGCACTTTCAAGATGCAATTCTGATATTTGGGATGTTAGATGTTGATGGATCCTGACCGAAGGATATACTTCGGACCCCACATTCGTTGGAAGTACTCGGTGTACCTCATTGCAGTATGACGTGTTGTGCAAATCTCCCTTCGTTTTCCCAAGGACAATCACAGTCGAGTCAGGATCATTTACTTCGTACATCCATGTGCTGGTGTCTTGCGTGTTGCGGCGCCACAGCGAAGCTCGGCGCACTTGCAAGGATGTTTTAAAGCCGGAGTGCTGTTCATCTGTGTCGCTTGATTGACGTAGGCGGGCGAAGTATACATCTAAATCTGTAGTCATTTGGACAGGGATTTCGATCATCCGCGGATTTCTGTTGCATTCGTGCCTGAATTGCTTGATGGCTTTAGCAAGCTGTCTTGTTAGTTCTGAGTAGAGCGAAAATGGATTAGTGAGGTACCTCGTTAAATCGGCCAATAGCAGCGAACGTGACCTTGCGATCGTGCTCTGCAACTTTGATAGCATTCGGAAACCAAGTTCTATGTGCAGGCATTTCGAAAGTGTCGTTTGAGAGGTACATACTGGAGTCTAAAGACCCAAGAGCGTTCTCAAGATCATGATGCAGTATGCCGGCAGTTGTGAAAGACAAATTGTAGTCTCGAGCGGCCTCGCTCAAGCACTTCTCCAAGAGCACATGAACTTCTATAAGAGGTGAGACACATTCGATGTAAGATGTTAGTCTGTACCATCTTCGTCTACCAAGAGGTAGGTGAGCTTTAGTCGGATAACCGGGTTGAAACTCCTCGGAACAATACGAAAGATCTGTACCGATGCCAAATCTGCGAATAAGAGCTGAGCCAAATTAGCTCCTCATATTTGGGCAAAGCAATGTATCACCTGAGGACGAAATGCAGACATTTCGTTGATCTCAACTTCGTCGGTCGCCAGTAAATCACAACTTAGCAGTCGTATAGCTCCCTCTTTGGCAGAAGTGATCTGAAATTTTGAATACAGACTAATTATGATCAGCTGTGTCCTTACTTTTTAGGGTGATGGGAGATAGACCTGTCATGACGAAAGAAATCCTGAACGTTTACAGCCAGTGGTAAGCATGACTTGCATTCGAGTGTCTCGATATGTCGGACGATCCGACCATCATGTTTGTATCTGAGTTGAACGACGATAGCTATAGTATCGTATGTTTTCATGTCTTCCACAGATATGCTGAGTACTACCCGTGCTTCGGATTCAAGATCACCTAAGTCAATTGCCTCGCCAGCTACTACAGCTTGTGACGAGTCTCCATCATTCGACTTTGAGTTTAGTTGATGAGGAGAAAACGATTTAGCCTGATCAACAAAATTGAAGTGCAGGGTACAGGCCAGTAATTTGTTAGGACCCGACTTTAAATGTAGTGAAAGTTGCCGTGCCTCGTCCAAGTGAATTGCTCTTGAACGAGCCAAAGAAAGTCGAGATCTTAGATCTGAGCGATATACAAGTATATGCTGCTGCTTACCAGCATTGTGGAAGCTCTGAGAGATGATGAGAGACCCGAGCTTAAGCACGACCCGTGAGACAATGTATTTGCCAGGGCAATAATCCTATGCACATGAGCGAGGAAATTCAAATGAATGTACAGACTTACCATAGTTGTAACACAGGTGCGGTTGACGCCACATAAAATTTCGAGGGAGGGAGTATCAAAAACCCATGTCAAGCCAGTGTCACTTGTTAAGAATACTTCCAAACTGGTGAAAACCAATGATCGCATCAAGTTATTGTGGATAGACAAGCCTAAGGAGAGCTGATCGAATTGATCCAAATATTCGACATGATTTTCCACAGAAACAGATAAATAATCCTCCATGTTAATGGTAAGTGGTTCAGACAGCCTTCTTGCAAGCTCAGACATTTGTACCTCTATCGCAATCTCGCTCAGAGAAAATGTCATCAAGCTCTGTAACGCTAGAATCAGAAATTCAGGACAGAGCTCCAAGCGGTACAAGCAGTCAAGCAGCATTATTCTGATATGTTCGTCAGAGCCTCGCATGCCTCTTGTGCTACGATAATCTGATTCTGACAACAGGATATCTTTACACGCCAGGAAATCTCCCGTCGAATAAAGATGTTGCGCAAGGCTAACATTCATGGTGTTTACAGCTTCCGCGCGCCCAGAGAGCTCGCTGTCAGCCAATATTGCTCGTTCTAGACTCCTGATGTACAGTGACTGATCAATACTGCGGACGTCTTCAGCGAAGCGCATTCCAGGTGTTGTGTTGACGATCGGATCACGCGAAGAGCCCTCCAGAAATGAGCTCATATCGAAATAAGTAGTGCCTGTTGTGTCATGAATGACAATGGAACGCACCAAGCACACAAGATCAGCACGGGCAGCAGCTGATCGTGGTGTGAATTCAAATCCCGAAACCAGTGCTATAATCTCAGAGGCGCATCTGACAGACCATAGAACCTTATTGCCATGATCAACACTTTTGTTCAGCTGTGAACGGTTCACCGCAGTGATAAAAGTCACTCCAGAGACCAATAATCTGTGAGCATCACCGCATGTCAGAAACAATTGTATCTGGCATGCGAATATAAAGGAATTGAGATCAATTGTCGAAATCCTCTCGGCCTGTAATATGCCTCGAAAGTGGTCGCGATCCAGGTTGAACAACGAGAAGAACTTTGTGATATCAATAGCAGTGGTCCGATAAGCGATGGGATCAGCAGAAGTAGCCAGCTCCCTTTGGCACACCATGATATGTAGCTCGTCATATTGCTTCCATGCTCTTGAATGAAGCGAAATGATCTGAAACAGGAGTGCTAAATGCTCTTTCTGTGAAAAAGCCAGTGTAAATGATTGCTCGTTGAATTTATCCTGTAAAGCCATTTTAGCAGACTCTTGTTCGGAAGCCAATATCCAAATACCAATACATTGACCAATCTTGTGCTTCAAAAGCATTTGGATGTTAGTGAATGTCTTCTGCATCTCTAGCTTACTATCACCGAGTCGAATTTGCATGCAATTCTCCGTTTTCGACGCAGGACCGAAGTCCTTCCGAATCTTCTCCAGTATAGTGTTGCGAAACATGCTGGATTTGGTACTCGATGCTTTTCCTAGCTTGTCACTGCCATATTTACCCTCAGGTGCAAGTATGTGTAGAATGAGCCATCCTTCTTGGCCTTCTTTCTTCTTGACCACATCATGCCAATCATGCAGGAGTTTTCTAGTGTGATTCTTATAAGTCTCGACCTCTTCGCATTTGACCAGACATATGTTAAGCACGACACGCGTGGCCGAGTCATCCAGTTCTTCGTTGTTAAGATTATACTGAACAATTTCTAGATTCAAGAAAGGAATTGTATGTTTCGTTCCGTCATCCAGCTCCATCACAACATCTTGCAATGGGAGCAGTTCCCGAAATTCGTTCTCTATGCTTGCCCAAAGGCCATACAGATCATGTAGGCTAATTTGTAATAGCATCAGCGATGAGTATGACAAGATCAACAATTGAAGATAGTTCGAAAGCTTTGTTTGGAATTAGGACAATGGCAGCTGAGAAGGGGCTGCCGACAGATCCCAGCTAGTGAAAGATGGACTGTGATTCTTGAAAGAAGGGAACACAAGTGAAGGGCCCCTGACCAGTGTATTTGTAAAGGAATGCTCTGGAAAGTCTCTCAACCTGTAATTACCATCGATGTGCAATTAGTTCTACGGTTTGATAGATCTCGTGTCTCTCATGGTATACTTCTTTGACTGATAGTCGCTGCCTGGGGGCAAACTTGTTCGGCTTGCAGACACAGATGAGCTCGACGTTACTAGATTGGCATGAGACTTTCACGTCCAATCAAGATTCATCCGTAGGCAAGGTGGCAAAAGAGACGATTATCCCTCTGCGAATAGACGAAATCTCCATATTCCTGATCTGCAACAGTTCGTGGAAAAAGACAGCATCTTCGAGGTTCATACACCGGCATTGACATTCAAGTTGAGCGAGGTGAACTTGCTCATGGTATAGGAGGTGTGGCGTTCAGCCTCAATTGAAAGAGAAACTGATCGCAAGGCTGCAGTTTCGAAAATGTCATCATTCCTGGTAACGCCGCACATATGCTGGAGACGAAAGACCAGAAATGATGCAACACTTGCCAGGTTCCTATTGATTCGGGTTTTCCAATCTCAAGTAGACAAACACAGCAATCTTTTCGATGAAAGTTCTTACCCAAAGAGAGGAAGATGAGCATTATTCTAAGGTCTTAGAAGGGGGAACAAAGGCCGGCTTAGCTGGCCTCGCTCTTGGTGGTGTAGGACTTTTTCTTGGTCGAAAATATTCGCCGGGTATCAGGAATTTGACCATACCCTTCCAAGCATTTTTAGTGTCAGGAGTTGCCACATTCAGTCTCATCATTGGAGCCGATAGATATTCTCGAAATTACGAGCAATCACTCTGGACAAAGTACGAGGATGTAGTGGTTTCACGATCTCAGAGTGCTCTTTCACCATCTCAACGCGCAATGAAGTTTTTCAATAACTATCGTTGGCACTTTATCGGAGGTTCCTGGGTCACCGGAATGGTGGGCTCTATGCTTCTGGTCAATCGAAACAAATATTTGTCGACAAGTCAAAAACTTGTTCAAGCGCGAATGTATGCACAGGGAATTACTTTGGCAATTATTCTCCTATCCGCTGGACTAGCAGCACAAGACGCAAGCGATAATGATGGCGAAGATGTTATTCTGCAAGACCCGTTAGATCCTTCTAAACAAATGAAAGTTCATCATGCTCACAAGGAGACTTACTCTGGAGAAAATCAGTGGGAAGACATGGTGGCATCGCAGGAACGTTTGCTTGAATCTCAAAAGAGGTCAAAAGGAGAGAAAGGTGGAAAGGCCTAGCAAATCGTCATCACCGTTCAAGAACGATACCTGTAAATAGATGTGTGTAATTGCATAAGCATGCCGTGTATTCGACCAGTATCTGACAAAACCTTGATGAAGTGGAGGCGAATCACATAGGAGTCTGATTTTCCACCGAAGATGTAAGCGAGTGTGAGCTGCACTTCGATTGATGCTTGCTCTATGCTTGCCACGAACGCCAATCCTCCGATCAGGTGCGATTACCCACAAGTAACCCTAAATTCAACGTAACAACAAGGAATGCGGCATTGGAGCTGGTATTGAGCGCGAACCATCAGCATATCTACTGCTACTGAACTTGGATCATCACTTGCGGTACGTAAGGCAGCACACAAGTGTGACACTGCGCTAAAAAGTTCTGGCGCGAACAGCAAATGTAGTAAGCCAATTACGCGAAGAATTATCCAAGCATATAGCTGAATTGGTATAGCTTGGTGCAAATGTTTTCCAGCTGTGTAAGAATCTTGGCATAGATATCAAGTTCTCTGTGCCACTATATGTCGCACGAGCGCTTTCTGCAGCGGCCGGATTGTGCTGGTTATCTGAGACGATACTCGATGCTAGCAATATCACGGCCTCTGCAGATAAGGAACACAGCAATTTGTGCTTAAAAATAGCGGCGACAATCTGGTGCTGGGTGTCGTGTTATCTGTCTTTCTCTTTCACCGATGGCCTGATGCTTCGCTGGTTATTTAACTATGGTCCGAATGCCACATTAGTTCGCTTGGTGACATTGAATGCTTTCAATTATTACTTGACAACGACAATTCTGAATCTCGCCAAAGCACATCATAGCTCTGCGTTACTTGGTTGGATTCTGGTCGCTCTGATACTAACAATTGCATATTGTGTCCAAGATTGGCTGACTTCAAATATTTCGATCATCACGGATGGCAATCAACGACGGCGTGTGAATTTTCTGGAAGTCGCAGTCTTCTGTGTTGTACCTGTTGGTCTGGCTAGTTTCTTTACGATGGTTATACTCTTATTCTTGCGGACCACATATGGCATCGATCATTAGGCCAAGATATTACATGGCTCAAACATATCTATTGATGACTTAAGCACAAGTCCTCGTTTGGTACTCAAATTGGCCATTGATGTACTACATAAGTTTCAGATGCTTGGGGTCTGCTCCGATCATGATCTGCTCAGCATTCGGGTCTTCTTACCATTCGCTTTCTTGCTGCCACGTTGACAACGCTTATGATATCTTGAAAAGATCTGCCAAGCATTGTCATTGGTCTGAACATTGCAGAAATCATTCCCTCAACTTTATGCTCAATGACAGACCAAAACTTGTGCATTGCTTGATAATGCCCAAGCTATGTGAACCTGAATGTTAAGTGTGCTCAATTCTCGCGTCTCTAATCCTCGACTATGACGACTTCAATCGAACAACGTGCATTGTACTGCTGAGCATGCTGCCGATAGTGGTAGAAAATTGGAGGGTTTGACACCCGATCTCACGACATGTCTTAGCCAGATTGCTAAGATCGTATCATTACTAAGAACTTAACAGGAGAGGGTTCGGCCTGGGTTGGACAAATGATGCGTCCCACAAACTAGGTTAAATGTGTATCAACAGTATCCTCCAAAAACACGCTATCTTTCGAACTCTTGTCTTCATGAGTGAAGACGCTTGTTATGTGGGATTTGTTAAGAGAACGACTCCTCCGGCGGCAGCTACCGCTGGTAGAATACGTGTCCATCGAAATATCTCTTGCTCATATGGAACACATTGTGAGCAGTCGTGTATAGCTTTCGGCAGTCAAGACTCAAAATCATATGGCTCGCAAATTCTCGAAATTCCTAGAAGATGGAAGTACTCTGCCAAGAATTAGCTGCCAGACACATTCCACGAGGATTGTTTTATAGCTTTTGCCAAATGACAATGATGGCAATTGAACAGAGAATCTCGCACGGTAAACGCGCAGGAATCTTTGCCAGCTTACTAGGACTCTATTGTTGCGATGTACAGGAGATTCAGGTAAAAGATCCTGATCGCCTTATCTATGAGGCATCTAGCTATATTGTATTGCTGCTGACGTGTCAACAGGAGGAGCGCCAACTACCCACGTCGTCCGTTGTTGAAATTGGAAATCGGGATGCGTTCAGTGCACAGATCGATAAGACGAACTGCTTTGCCATTTTGTTCAGGAGTATAGCGAACAGTCGTCTGTGTGTCGATACCGTTGATACGGCAGAAGTCACGCACAGAATTGAACTCGGTTCCATTGTCGGTGCGAAGAGCTTTGACAGGGAGACCGGTCTGGACAGTGGCGCAAGTGAGCCGTTGTCTAAAACAAGTAAGTATAATATTGGAGTCCTTACTGTGTAGGGAATAAAGCCAACTCATCCCGGAATTATCATCGAGAAGAGTGAGAATATACCGTTCCCCAGAAAGTGAAGGTTCTGGAATAGGTCCACAAAGATCACTGTGGATGAGAGCCAACTTTTGAGTTACTGGAGGATTCTTGAAAGTCGTGAATGATGCACGAGTGAGCTTGCCCTGCGAAAATGCATCGCATGGAGGAAGATCACCAGAAAGGTCGACATTGAAACCATCGACTAAAGTAGCCAACTTGCACATGGAGCTGATAGAAAGGTGGCCAAGAGCGACGTGCCATTCAGTCGGATTTGAGCTGAAGAGCGTAATGGTCCATAGAGTTGTATGCTAAGAGTTCGGTAGATTGCACAGGGCCAATGCTTGGCACCACAGGAATCGAGTCAACTGCGTGCAATGGCTGAGAAACAACATGAGTTTCGCCAATAAGATAAATCAGTGGTCCGGTAATCTTTCGGCCACGGATAATAACGCGATTACCGTTAGTAACAATACACCCAAAGTCACCAAAGTGGACTTCAAGGCCTTTGGACATCAGACAGAAAATTTTGTCGCATAGATGGGACATGAATAACATTCGCGCTAGTGAATGTTCGTTTCCCAGTGGAGATGGTCACTGTGCCACGACCAATCCCTTGAAGAATCTGATTATCGCCTGCTGCAATGATCGGAACCGGGGTTATACTCACATAATCGGAGAGCCAGTCTCGCCTATGAGTAAAATGAGATGTTACCCCAGAATTGATAACCCATGTGTCATTACTGATTGAAATGTCACAGGTCGAGGAGCTAATATTATAAGCTTCGTGCTTCATTGGGACTGAAGAAGCACTAGAAGTGAAGAAATGTGAGGATGGAGCTGATCCTCGAGGCCCTTCTTTGCATCAAGGGTGGCGTATATCTAGCGAGATTCCTTCACCTTTGAAGGCGAAATATTCTGAAGACATCTAGTGATAGTGTGCCCTGATCTGCCGCAGTTCCAACAAGAGGTCTGCTTTGAGGAATGTCCGGAAGCTGAAGGGGAGTGCAATTTTCGCGCGGGCCGCGAGATCGGACCATGTTGAGCGATATTGACGGAAACAGTAGATGCTGGGATATGTCCGTCATTGCGAGATCCAAGGCCATAAGTGTCAATATAACTTTGTAGAGTAAGCCTCTCACGAATGACTGATGTCATCTCAGCATAAGTATAGCCAGGAGTCCCCCTTGCTTTGTTGCAGAGATCGTGAAATTCTCGCGGGAGTTTGCTGGTGAGACTTCGCACGAGCCTTGCGTTATTGTACATGTCAGGTTGGTCCGCAAACACGTCCTGACAGTCGGTGACGCAAGCGTGATGATTTTGCAAAAACTGCTCAACAGCAGAGACCGAGAGAGACTTCAATTGGAGCTTTTCTAGAGCTTGCTCGACAATGGTTTCATTTGAATTAACTGTTCCTTGATATAACTCAAGGAGCTTGAGATAAGCTGCCCGTGGGGATAGGCCAATAACGGCACGAAGATCTCCACCACCGAGGCCAGCTGTAACAAGAGTTGTTGCTGTGCTGACGTTTCTCAATAATCGACGAGTGTTAGAAATCTCGTTTTCCACACTTTTGACCCTAGATTGTGCACTATTGCATGAGTCCTTGAGAAGTTCAAAGTTAGCTTCCAGGTCTTTTAGCTCTTCCTCGTCGAAAGAGAGTTCAAGCTGTAGGGCCTTTAAGGCGAATTGCCGAGGTTCGGAGCCACCTTCCTTCTTGACCGGGGGTTCAAGGACTTCAGCAGGCATTCCGGTAGGGTTGAGAGACGGGGTTTCTGGTGTTTCTCCGTCTGACAGAAAAGAGGACTCATCACCGTGAGAGAGAGTTCCTCGAGGGACTGGGGTGCCCTTAGATTTTGGTGAAAGGAAAGGCTTCGAGGGTATGTCGGTAGATAATTCCTTCACTTGTGCCTTCTTGGCTCTCAGATTCTGACGAAAGGATCTGATTTGTTCATTAACGGAGTCCTTATCTGTGAGATACCCATCATAGATGATTTGGGAATCAGTGAGATCCTGAACAAGGCTTTTGAGGTCTGATCCTGCTTTCGCGCCAGCTGCTGCGGCGGAGTCACCGAAGAACAGGTCATAGACTTCAGGAGAACTCGAAGATGCAGTCTTCAGATGAAGCTTCCATTTTCGAAAACTCTTCCCAATGACGGACCCGTATTGCGATGACACGGCAAGGACATTGGAGGCGATAGAAACGGCTTCCAGGCTCATAACCTGTTGAAATTGGAAATCGGGATGCGTTCAGTGTACAGATTGATAAGACGAACACGAGGAATGCGTGTCTGTTGAAAAGGTACTATTGGGAAAAGATGAAATAAATTGACTGAACTAATAAAGATAGTGGATGTAGCCGCAATATATAGTCCCCGTCAAAGGAGCGCTATATTACTGCATCAGGCATACTTTCTTGGTTCTTTGTTCCCAAGATAACAGTAAGACATTTCTTTGTTCTCCTCAGAGATTAGTGAAACGGCCAAGACGAGTGTGGAGCCAGATGTCACGTGTTGACCATATTCCAACATCCGTGCCTACTGTCCCGCAACATCTGTAGTCTCGATGGAATTCCAAGTTCGTGCTCGAACGTGAAATGTATTCGTGCCAAACATTTAGAAGTTGTATTTCCCGTGCGAGTGCAAAACGATGAGACAAATGAGGCACATCACCCTGTCACAGGAAATTGATGGGGACGCGAATAGACTGCATCCCAGCAATGTGCCAGCACAAGAACATATCTCTATCTCTACACATGGACATGAGCAATGTTGCTTTGCCTCAATCTAGCATTCGTGTGATAGCAACAGTGCCAGCTTGTGCTTTGAATTGCTCAATGACATTTCGTTTCTTCGTCAGGCTAGACAGGATTGTATGTGCTTGAGTCCTACTAGGCTGAACACAGGAAGACTTTGGCAGCAACGCTGATAATCCTTTCACTGACTCGTACTTTCAGCATGCTATGCCCCCGAATGCTACACGAAAATGCCAACATGCACAGCCCGTCCGTGGCCTGGCCACAATCTGAGCTCTACGTTTACGATTGAAGGAGCTCAGGCACGACCGAAGTACCGATGACATTCGACAAGTGTGTTGGCACGAACATCCAGAACCAGCCGGTGTTTGTGTTATGGGTGGTTCATGAGTTCATACAATCTGCGGCTGCTCAGAGAACTAGTATGGTAAAAGGATGTCTCGCCTGGCGGTTCACAGCATCATCATTACCAAGCATTCTATCGGTGCACGACGGATCTCCTTTGCAGCCCTCTCGAAGAAGTACAGCTACGGTATCTCTCGATTCCAAAGATTGTGTACTTTCATGAATAATCACGATAGGCAATCGAGTGTGCATCAACTATCATGGCATACTACTCATCAATCTCGTCCTTGACTGTCCAGACAGTCGTGCTGTACATGCATTGACGGGCGCTGAATCTTGTGTTGTTTGTGCTGACTTGGAATTCCCAGCCAAGCATAAAATTGCCAGCCATCGCTGTCAATCGTGGCTGTTCTTCGGATCTGGATTCTGGCCCAAGAAAGTGGGGACGAACGCCTGTGCTGGCGAAAGTGTGCTTTTTTGATAATACCTATGGAATGTGATATTGGAGTTTTGCTGAGTATAGATGCGTACTTGTATCTCATCTGTCCAATTTGGTCGTATCATAAAATGCACTAATAATTCATCTTGGTCTGGTCCTCAGTCTTGGCCGCTCATTATGCCGTATACACAGCTCAGCAAGCTTTGAAATCATGGCGCGTGGCAATGGCTTCCACTTCGCAGTTGGCGAATGTTGAAAACGCCATCCTGATTGGGTTGTCTCGTCTTACTGCTCTTCTGTCGCGCTTAGTCAAGCCACTGGAGGCGTGGGGGAACAAACGCGGATTCTGACGCAAGATGTGGGAACAACCACGGTAACGCTTGCCGCTGAGACCACTCACACCGTTACAGAACTTCGGGGCGGAACCCTCGTGGCCGCTATGATCGTCACAGTTTCGTAGTTTGCTACCCTGCTGATAACTTTGAACGTACCAGTTATGGGTATCACTTCGACCATGACCTATACCCAGCCAGCCACAACAAGGACAGTTTTCGGCAGCGTCTTCAATTACACGAAGACACAAGCTGGGCAGACCGTCACGCCTCCAGCATTAACGTACACGGTAATTGCCACGCATTTACCACCGGGACCGCCCACTGAATAGCGGAGTCTAAGCGCTCTGTGAACATCGGGGTCAGAGCAGCAGAGAAATGGCTTGCGATCCACCAATCTATCTACGATTCAAATTCCCTTATCATTATTGCGAAACTTGCCTCGAGCTCGCTGGGAATAACCTCTAGCCGAATAGAGGCGAATCCCTGCGCTGCAACACATGTCACAATTTTCGCCGTGTTCATTGGCGCGTATGTGATGTCTCGATTTAACGGATCAGTAATTTGAAGCGGTCGGCATAAAGCGTACTCCACATTGTTTGTATCTTGAAGAGTAACCTCCAAGGTGAGAATATTCTGCAGACCTTTTCCTGGCAGGTCTGTGTAGGCCATGGTGACTACAAGCTCTTTCATGTCCGATGGTACGTCCAGAGTGCGAATCACATGCGTCCCTTCGGGTTTTATGTCCTCAAAGAAACCCTTCAAATTTGAGACTTTGGTAAGTATAGGTTTCAGAGAATTACGAATGTTGACGAGCCCGTAGCCCTTGAAAAGGATTTGGAGCTGGTGTCATGCCTCTCCCATCATATAGGTCCACTGCGCCATGTATCAGCAGGGCCTTCAATAGAGCACCTGTCGGATTTACCACCCCCCTCTCTGTTCGTAAAATGTTTCGCAAGACCGCAACACAGCCGGTCACAGCTGGAGCTGCCATGGAAGTTCCACTCATATGGAGTAAACTATCGCTAACTGGAGTTCCGAAATCCTTGATACACGCAATCAGCTCTACATCACGAATCGCACGGCTTCGAGCTGAGACAACAGCATCTCCTGGAGCCACGATGTCAGGAGAGAGCCTGCCCCAGTTGTTGGGCCTATGCTGCTGAAAGATGCAACTTCGTATCTGCGATTATAAGGATTCTGATTCACAGGTGGACTAGATGTTGCACCAACTGTGATGCAGTTTTTGGCCGCTGCGAAATCACCTATCATTGCCGTATTCGTTGTTGCGATACCGTTTCCAGCGGCAACTACTAGGCAGGAGAAAGGATCGTTATACATGACGCTGTCGATGATCCCCTCATAGATATCAGTATACTGAAATCGCCCATGAACCGCTTTGTTGATACCCCACGAAATATTGATAAGAACTGGCCGATATGAATTGACTGCTCTAGTTAGAACCTCTGATACGGGCGGAAAGCTTTCAGCACGATCAAAATTCACAGCAATCGATACTAATTTGGCAGCAGGGGCTGTGCCTTTTAGTGTCAACGCCGGAGAACCTATACCACCTATATGAAGTGAGGTAAAGTCTCCGAGGATTGATCCGGCAACATGAGTGCCATGACCTCTCAAGTCTGTTGCAGCGAAGGAGCCCTCACTACTCGCTGCTGCAAGCACTCTGCCTTCAAAAGCAGGATGAACATCGTCACTTTTATCAATGTCGAATCCTGAATCGGGAACGAAAACAACCTCACCTTCACCAAAATACGGTAATCGAGGCTGTTGATGCGCAGGGAATCCTACACCTACGCGTTGTTGATCAATATATGGTACACATTTCTTGCAGAGCTGTATGGTCCTTATCCTAGATGACTTCAAAGGCATGGTCTGGACATATTTCTTGTTCGACAAATCTTCAGCAACGGTCTTCGAGAGCTTCAAATTTTGGGAAGCTGCAGTAACTAGACATTCTGAGAGGAAGGTCAAGATATTGCGGACCGACAATGGTTCTGAGTATAAAGGTGAGCTCGAGGTATATTGTCACCAATCTGGAATTGTCAGGCAGTTTACTGTTCCATACAGCCCCGAGCAAAATGGCAAGGCTGAGCGGATCAACAGAACGCTGTTCGACAAGGCTCGAAGTATCACTTACGAGCACAAGTTACCTCTGACCCTTTGGGAATCGATAGTGTCCGTATCAACATATCTCCGAAATATCTCGCCAGTATCTGGCAAGGACAAGGTTCCTTGGGAGGCGTAGCACCGAAGCCGTGTAGATGTATCTCACCTGCGGAAGGTAGGTTCTGCTGTTTGGTCTCTCACCCCATCTGAGAATAGGACCAAGTTGACTGCCAAATCTCAGCTGCGAATCCTCCTTGGCTACTCTCCCGTATCCAAGGGCTACTTGCTCTGGGATCCTGTCAGCCATCGTATTGAAGTCAACCACACTATAGCAATGGCTTCAGAAACGGTTGATAAGAGCTCATGGACGTTTCTGTCAGAGAATCACCCAGTTGATCTGCAGAATCTGGTGATCGATGAACCAGTAGCTGCGTTTAGCGTCAGTCTTGACTTCCCTACACACCCGGTTTCTGTCAAAGACTGCCAAGCTCGACCTGATTGGTCGGCATAGGAGGCTGCGATGCAGAGGGAGCTGGACTCACTTAGTGTGAAAGGAGTCTTCGACACATCCTTCAGAGGGAGTCAGCTTCCGGAGGGTCGAAAGCCAATTGGAAGCAAATGGGTGTTCAAGTTGAAGAGAAAAGCTGATGGTGCCATAGACAAGTATAAAGCTCGTCTGGTCGCCCAAGGTTTCTCTCAAATCAGAGGTATAGGTTACGAAGACACATACGCTCCTGTATCAGGACTATCTTCGATAAGAGTCATCATTGCCCTGGCAAGCAACGAGAAGCTCAAGTTATTTTCTCTGGATGTTGTCACCGCGTATCTTGATGGCAATCTGAAAGAGGAGATATACATGAAGCTACCTCAATTTGCTGGGAATCTTGGCGGTGAGGTCGTAAGATTGCAAAAGACCCTGTATGATCTGAAGCAGAGCGGGCGCGAATGGAACGAGGTTCTTCATAAAGTGCTTCTAGGACTAGGCTTTGCACAGTGTCAATCCGAGGATTGCATCTACAGGTCTTCATCCGGAGATCATTTCGCTGTGCAGATTGTAAGCCAAAGAGTACGCCTGTGGACACGAATGTTATAATCAGCGAAGAGGATTCGCCCTCTACTGTGGAAGAGTCATCAACCTTAGAGATTGTCTGCAAGGCTTTTGCACTTGTCAGACTTGCCAAGATGGCATTTCCAAATACCCCTGCCTTCATCGGAGCAGCACTTGAATTGTCATGGATGCCAGTCACCTTCTGCAAAACCTGACCTAAGGTGTGATGTGCTTCAGGGTAAAGTGACAAAATCACTTCAGTATTTTGTTTTGGGCCGTCATCGCCAAAGATGAGCTGCCAAATCGAGGATGGCGTGAAATCTTCTATCGGGACTTTTGATCGGAGTCTATCGCCGATGGCGAACTTGGCATGAGCAGGATAATCTCGTAAGTGCGTCACATCAGACAGCTGTCTGATATCGTCGAGACTCCCCAATAATTTACATAAATAGACACATTGACCAAGGTGTTCGAGAACATTCAGTTTTCACGTATGGCAGCCCTAATTTTGTGATTTACAAACGCACCGAATTTGACGATTATCCAATTGGTTGTCGTGCTGCGGTCATATTCGTAGTCCTTGGGGTTCAATTCGATCGGGTATTCATTGACGTTTACGTACTCTTTCTGCACAGCCCTCAACTTCTTTGTTACAGGGGCGTTCAGAGCAACTTTGTATTGCGGGGACTGTTGCGTAGTCTTCTTTCGAAGCATTAAATCTCTGGTTCCGTCCCAGGCTTTTCGTTTCTCTCCAGCCATTGCTCGAAGTCAAACTTTGTAGAAACACCTTTCTCCCGTGGTGTAATGTGGGTCAGAGGTCTGGCCGACCGCATTCTAAGAACAGTGAACTTCTGAAGTGATCAACGACAACTTGCTGTTTGCGGGCAAATTTGATTAACAGAATTACAATGCTACACAGTTATATACAGGACAACTCTGCACCTACATGACTTGAATAGAAATAGAATGAGTGAATCGCAGTCCTAACGCTTGAACACTGTCAAAGAACGACCAATAGGCTTGAACGATTGTCGACCCTAGTAAGGTACTGTACGTATTCAGCTGAAATAGAAATGCTCCTTACGTCATCAATTTCACAAACCTGATCAATTGAGCTCATAGCATTTGCGGAATAGAGCACCATACGAATACTCTTGCCAAATATGCTTGCATTCATGGAGCTGGAGCTGAGAATACCCCGTATTTTTCTCAAAACGTCACCAAGAGTGTCGAACGGGTTCGGCTGAAGGGTCAATTCATAGGCTGTCCAATTCGGTGAAGCACTGTGGAGTGCGGGCTCGTAATATTCTTCATCTGGGCCTCAACGTTGGCCATAGGCTTGACAACTGGAGGGTACGTACTCAGGTGAGTGACATCAGCGTGTGTTCTGACTGGCTCGCTATCGCTGGGGGTGTATTTGCACAAGTACAATACAATAGTGCGGGGTGAGTTGTTACGGGAGCAAAAAACTTCAATATTTTGTATGACCACCTTTTGCACTAATCACTGCCTCTATCCTTCTAGGCATGCTCTCCACCAACGACCTCAGATGAGCAGGATCCATACTGACACAAGCTTCTTTCACAAGAATTTCAAAGTTCTCAGTCGTCAGAGTCTTGTTCAAGGCGTTCTTTTGTCTGGCCCAGTTCCTCCAAATCAGTCGTTTCAGCAGATGCCACACATGTTCGATAGGATTCAAGTCAGGTGAGTTTGCAGGCCAGGGAATCGTTCGAGTGCCATTCTGCTGCATGAATCGAGTGGTCTTGCGACTTGTGTGAATCGGTGCATTGTCCTGCTGCAGCGTCAAGTTGCGGCTTCCGAAAAGATTTTCGATCAGACCGTCTTCCTCGTCTATGAGAGGCAACAACGTCTTTTCAAGCAGGTTCATATAGCCGTCTGAGTTGATAGACCCTGCAGGGAAGTATTCTAAAGGTCCAAGAGTCTCGCCATAGAAGCATCCCCAGACCATGACGCTTTTCTTATGCTCCTTGAAAGCTGGGACAAGATTTTCATGATCGAACCTGCCATCGGGGCTACGAAGCACGTATCGCCGTCCAGCAAGCTTTCCCAGACAGATGGAAGACTCGTCAGACCAGATGATGTGTTTCCAGTCATCAAAAGTCCAATGCCGGTGCTCGATGGCCCAAGCCAGGCGAGCTTGCATATGTGCGGCGTTCAAAAATGGCTTCTGGCAAGCTACTCTTTTTTTGAGGTCCTCCATCTTATACAATTTCTGCAGACGAGTCTTCGAAATCTCCAGAT